>JAUZST010016420.1:0-34227 GCA_034779995.1 Parotocinclus haroldoi
ATCTATCTATCTATCTATCTATCTATCTATCTATCTATCTGTCTGTCTGTCTGTCTGTCTGTCTGTCTGTCTGTCTGCCTGCCTGCCTATCTGTCTGTCTGTCTGTCTTGCTGCCTCTCTATCTATCCATCCATCCATCCATCCATCCATCCATCCATCCGTCTATCTGTCTGTCTATCTGCCTGCCTGCCTGTCTGTCTGCCTGTCTGTCTGCTTGCCTGTCTATCTATCGCTAAATAATACTTTTGATCCTATAAGTAATGCTGTGAAATGATCCCATTCTTTTGCTGTTCCTGTATTCTCATCTTTCTTCTTTTCTGCTGTGCTGCATGCTAACACTGAACATGTTTAATCCTCTTGATTAATGTGACGCCATAAACTCTAGCTGTGCGTGAAATGATTCCGAGGCAGAACCATGTGGATCATGGCGTTTAGGTCAAAAACAAACAATGACTAGCTTTTTCCTATTGCTCAAAACTGGGAATATTTTCGACCAAACCCCAGTGGTAACATAAATGGGCAGATATTGAGCATATTCAAACCGCTGGTTATAATATTTAAATACTGTGTTGTGTTATGTGATTTAGTGCACACTCGGCGTACGGGGGAGGATACTTTAACGAACACATTCATAAAAGTGCACTATGTGTTCAGCTATTTTAAAAATAAAACTGTCACATCAAAGCACAAATCGTCTGCTGTCATAGTAAGGCCTGTTTCATCTTTCTTACTTTACTTCTAAAATATGTCTTATGCAATGAAAAATTATACCACAAGTTTATTGGTTGAACACTTTGATTCTTTTTCCTTCTGGTACTGTCCAGCATTCACTAAGGCTAATACATCTGCAAAAGTCGTGTTGATGCAGTGCAACCTCTGTCCTAATGTGATAGATGAATAGATTTAAACAAAAAAAAGTAAGTGACATCACATCCAAGTGCTTTTTGTTTCAGGGAAGGTGAGACTGGTCAGAGGATCATCTTTTCATATCCTAACAGGGACACCCCTTGGCCATGGGATGGACTGGCGTTTAGGGCACGCTTCCACAACATTGGGGAAATAAAAAATGCTAAAATAACAAAAACATTATATCTCCTAACTAGGAACTGAGAAAATCTTGGCATCTTAGACATCCTCTATCATATCTTCAAGTTCATACATAATTCTGAATGTCCAAAGTTCTCCTTTATATACTCTTAATGTCAAACAAAAGTATTTATAATAAAATAATAGCATTTTTAGGACCATTGTTTTAAATGATCTTATTCCATGACATGACATCAAATAATGGCCATGAGAATCGTTATGAGAATCGCTGTTCCACACCCAAGGCTGTCCTCAATGCATCTCCTGTAACCCAGTGTTATCTTGCTGCAGCCAAAGATAATAAGTAAAGGAAGCAAAGTTAGTTATCCTCCCTCATTGCAAATCTAGATTTCAGGGATAAAAACTACATGAGCCCTACTTTGTTTGGACACAGTGTGACTTTTTTGATTCCAGCAGTATTTCACTTTAAGGGACGCTCAGCTTCTCCTAAATGTCAAACATTAAATAGTAAAATATGTACAGTTGTGTTAAAATTTCAACTGATGACTGCAACGACTACATATGCGATCTCGAAGATGAGTTCATTCAGAATCAGCTACTTATCACAAATTGATGGACTCGATGTTGTTAATTCTCTTACATTCCTATAACAGCAATAAAAATGATTTTAAGAAATCGTTTAATGAAGCTGTGGGCTGGCCTCGGCTGACCTGAATGCTGAGATTCCGCATTATGATTGGAATCAGAGGAGGATCAATCAGAATCGCCGTTCTGATTGACAGCTATTTTGAGATATAAACCGTAACTTAATCATTAGGATCTCAGTCCTAGCGCAAAATTTTGCAAGTGAAGCTGAGAAACCATTTCGTGGGATTTGGTTTGTGGAATTACTTGGTTATTTCCGAGGTTAATTTCTTACACTGTAAATAAAACACACAGAGTATTTCCTTGTTTCAGTTTTACATCATTTCAACATGTTATTCGTTGTTGGACAGTGCAGTGCCTCAGCTGAACAAACTGAAATCTTTAGTGGAAACAATTGGATCTACATCTGTGGGCGTAGAAAGGATTTTCTCCTGTTTAAAAAGGCAAGTCTAAGCAGCCTAGCTCTGCTGGCCATTGAGAGGGCACAGGTCAAAACCCTGAAAAAGACGCCTACTTGGTACGATAGGGTCACAGAATAATGTCTTGAAAATGAACCAGACAGCACAGTGGCTTGATGGGTAGCACTGCACAGCAAGAAGGTTCCAGGTTCAGTCCCAGGGTGGGGCGGCCTGCGTGGAGTCCGCATGTCCTCCTGGGGTCTGCAGGTTAAATGGTGCTTTAAAGTGGGCCTTAGTGTGTGTGTGTGTGTACCCTACGATGGACTGGCGCCCCATCTGGGGTTCTTCCTGCCCTTGTGTCCAGAGTTGTCAGGTGGGCACTGGCTGGCCCGCGACCCCGTGTGAATTGATGGATGGATGGATGGAGAACAATCCTTTCAAACAGAATAAATCAGTCCTTATTCTACATGCCAAAATTGTTGCATGCATCAGATTGGCTAACAGGAAAAAATCAAGTTACTGCTCTTCTCATTCAGTGTCCAATCAATGAACCCATCTTATTTGGAATCGTTAAGACTTTATTTGTTCCACGGCATTATCACACTCCTGCTTTACCATTTTTTACAAAATCTGAAATTATTTTTATGAACTTATAATAATTTTATTTTGATATTTTTTCCACATTTAATAATAAACATGATTCTGATGCTGCCTAACTATTTATCTAAATTAGAACATGAATATTGATGTGAATATGGACATCTGCTATAATAATATGTATCATAGCACAAACATTATGTGTAGAGTTTGCTCTTCTAGCTTTCATTCAAACTTTGTTTGAGCATCTTGGTAGAGTAACCACACCCAAAATGCTCAAGGCTTTACGACTCACTGATGATGAGGCCCTGTTGGTCTTATGCAGTTAAGAGAAGACACTTGTGTTTCCCTCCAAAAACATAGCAGAGAAGAACTCCAGCTTTCAATTGCATGCCAAAGAACTGCCCAAACAGGACAGGGCTAAGCCAAACCGTTTTCAGTTTCCATCTCTGCCCTATGAATACGACAGTTAGTGAAATAAAGACACACATGTCAAATCCGGAACATTCCCGAGTCATCCATCTCACTTCAGCGGGGTGTGTGGTTCTTTCCATTATAATGTCATTTTTTAAATCGAGCTTGTTATGTACTTTTAAATGTTATGTGATGATTGATGACCAAGTGCAAATCCTGATGGAAGAATTCAGGTTATTTTTGTGTTACACAACGATATTAGGTAAGGAGATGTCAAAGCACGTTTCTGTTGAGCAGTCCAAAAGAGGACGTGTAGTAATAATTCTCCAGGCTTGACAGATGTCTGCTTCTGCCTGCTTTGAATACAGGAGATTCAGAATGAATGTGAAAGCTGATTCATATACAGTAGCTTTACAGTAGGGTTTCCTTGACTAACATTTATGGAATTTGAAAAAGCAAATCAAAAAAATGAATGTAGTGTTTCTTATATTCAATTGCACAAAGGATTAACCCAAGATGTTTCATGTTTTGTCTGGTAAACACCCAATCCTGCATTTCAGGCCAGCAAAGAAGTGGGAACAATAAAGCAATTATGACTTTGCAATTCTGCTAAACGAAAGACAATATATAAAAATATGTTTTAGTGAAAATAAGTTACCGATGATACCAAATGATAAAGTGTTTCAAGGTGTTTTATTTTCTCGTTCTTTTGTGCAAACACATATTAGATGTCCCCAGAGTCCAGAGAATTCAATGCCACTTCTGGACGTGGTTAACACAAGACTTCTTTTGCACACAGTAATGATTTAAGTGGCGTTTGTGAATTTAACTCTGTATTGTCAAGTCCAGTCAAATCAAATTGATACATATAGCGTTTTTATAATGGAGCATTTTCTCAAATCAGCTTCACAATATTATGTTATCTTAAAAGGCCAATCCCAAATTGAGCAAACCTAGGGTAACAGTGGAGAGGAAAAACTCCCAACACATAGAAGGAAGAAACCTTGGGAGGACCAAGACTCAAAAAGGGACCCGTCCTCCCTGGGTGTCCTATATGTCGATTGAAATAATTAAGTTGTAGTCATAGTAAATAATACAATGTAAATTAAATTACAAAATGTTTTCAAGATAAAAAGTCCTCAGCAGTCAATTATCAGAGACAAATCATCTCCTAATAACTAAATGACTGAGGGAGTTACTGCACTCTTGTGTGGCCCGGGCATGGTGGGACATGGTGGGTATTGTAATGATTGCCAAAAAGTAATGTCTCGCTCAAGAGGTTATATCAGCTATTGGTGAATGATGGCTCTTGATACAGTGCTGTCTGAGGGATTACAAGTCTTCAGTTTAGGTTTTTTTATTAAGTCGTAGCATATAAGCAAATCACAAATCTGAAATTCTGCACATTTTGTTAAATAGCAATATTCCTGCTTTGCGAAGCATTAAACAAAGTAAATTTTTTAAATGTATTGCATATTTGTTCCAGGTCAAGTAAAGGAAAAAATGTGGAATTGCTCGATGATGGGACTAAAATTCGGATTTACCACCCAAATATGGTAATTAGTCATGCATGTGATTACTTTCCTAAAAGTGTGGTGATTCTGCTATTTTAGAAATACTACTAGATCTCAGTGAGCTTCTTTGCAGATTCACTTTAGCAATACTAACTCACAACTAGTTAAGGGCACTTAATGTGACTTAACAAAATGTTTCCCTGCAATCATCTTATTTTTTTTTCAAAATGATGTTGTAGTTTACATATTATCTAACAGACAGTGTGTGCTTTGATATTTAAGGCTTTGCCCTACTATTCATACTTTTGTGAATTTGATTCCTTCTGCCACCATGATGTTACTGTTGAGATCTTAAATTCCAGTAAAAAACAAATCAGTAAAGGCATCTGCTAAATGCTGTAAATGTAAATCCAAAAAAACATCATGAACCAGAAAGAATCTAATCACTACTGCCATATCTTCCAAATGTTCTTATTGGCACATCTATGTCTTGTACTGTTAACAATTCAAAAAGACAGTGCTCCATACCTAATCCCAATCATGTCAAGACCGTAAATTCACCAGCTTTTCATTTCTCAACTACCAGCACCTCTTGAAAAGCTATACAAATGTCTTATCTTTTTAAAAAGCTATTAAACTGTCACAGACTCCCAGGTTTGACAGATTTGTTTTGTGTGCCTGCTGTCCACCAATTCCCTGTGCAAGCATTACGTGGGCTTAAGCACCAGGATTCTAAGAGAAATTGACAGATCGGCAGTCGAGGAGATCGTGCGAGGTGAGTGTGTTCGGAAAAGTTCATTTCAGCTCATCATTCGGAGATTGTTTTGATAGATTAGAGAAACGCTGTCAAACTGAAGGCTTTTGTGCAGAAACGAATACAAAGCAAGAACCAACAAACCGATTTTTAGCATGATATTGTAACCAGGGATATGTGTGTTATGGATAAACGTATTTTAAACATATGTGCTCCAGTGGTGACCAGGCCAGTGGTTAACCAGTGGGCAGGAATGGTTAATCTGAGCAAAATTTAGAGAGAATACAAGAATACATTGTTTAACGTATAAACCGCAAGATCGGCCAGATGAAACAGAGACTCAGTGAATGTGAGTCAGTTTTCATATTTATAGATTCGAAAGAATCTACAGGTAGTGGGGGACAAAAAGTAGTACTACTTACAATACAACAAGCACATGTTTGTATGGACACAATCTACAGCTTGTTGTGAGTAATTAGTGAAGCATCCGCTAATGACTAAACTCTCTAAACACCTCAACCAAGTTAGAACGGTCTCTAGTCCAAATGGGAGCTAACAAGCTAAAGTAGTTGCATACACACAGATGACAGACTTTTGCTCTTTAACTCCCTTCTCTGCTCGTGATTCAGTTGACCAGCTGTTTACTGCTGAAACGTCCAGAGTTAATGCAAATTTTGACTTGTTATTAGAAGTTTATCATAATCTTTACAACCTTGGTTGTTAGACTAAACAGAGGTTGTCTGGTGGATGTTAAATAGATGTTAGAAATAATTGGTCATATTGAAGTTGGGAGATAATGGCTTTTATTTGACATGTCAATCAATTAAAGATGTTTTTTCCAGTTGATCCTGGTCGATATGTCAGTTCCCTGGTCATCCTTTTCCGCGTTGCATGATGCTGTATCAATCGGAAACGCATTATCATATGAATACAGAGACTCCCAGGCAGGACCCTGTAGAATTAGAGCTAGCGCAAAAATGACTGCTCAGTTAAGCAACTTAGAGTTCCTGGTTGTCAACGCAAGCACACAAGATCAGGAGTAAAAGCCAAAAATCATGTTAGGGGAAGTCCATGGTAATAAAACAACCGTTAGGTCAAGTGATTCTCCTTGAACAAGTGTTGCAAAAGCTTTGAAGTGCACATGCTGTCTGTACAATGGGTGTGGAGATTTGGGTTGTACATCAAATTCTCTTGTTGGATGAGTCTGCCAACCAAATTATCTACTAGTGAAAATAGATGAAAAAAGAGTGTCCTTTTATTGGGTATGTTGTTTATAAATGTCAGCCCTCAGTCCTCAAGTATTACAGCGGTACTATGGAGCATTACTCTGACTGTGTGTGTGGAAAAGCTCTAAACGCTTTACTATTAAAACATATACTGTAGTGGAAGCCTTAAATCCTTTGACTAGCGTAAGACCATACGAGGATTTCATTTAGCTGGACAAGCCAAAGCAAAAACAGATTTCCTCACTCCCTTCTGTGTTTTCAAGCGCATAGCCATTGGTTTATGTAATGCCCCATGTACTTTCCAGCAAATAATGTAGTGGATTTTTGGTGACCAATTGGTTCTTGTTCTTTTCTACATCTACTTTGTGGCCAACGTTTGTGGCTTGAGTTCCATTTTCTGCCCATCTAAACAGGCTGGAACTAAGCATTTACATCTGCTTTGCAGGGTTTTGTAATCAAGTTGCCGTGCTAAATAGTTTGGTGCAAACTTACAGCCCAAAGCGAAGAACACCATGATCAGTCATCAGTTTCAAGCCAAGACCTTTCCAAGCAAATGCTGACCAAATGCAAGCAAATCGCTTGTTCTGCATTAGGCTACACTGGCTTTTGTAAGCCCTTTATTCGTAAATCGGATGCCAGGCACCTGTTTCGTGGTACCATTTCGTCTCTGGACATCTACATATATGATATGAGGGGCACTAACAGTTCAGCTATACACATGTATTGCCTCTCATGGCAGGGCCAACTGGCAGTTTTCAGAAAGATAATGTTCACCCATTCAAAGCTGGAAAGCCAACTTTGGAAGCCTATTAGTGTGAAAGATCTATAGGAAA
This sequence comes from Parotocinclus haroldoi, assembly GCA_034779995.1. Classification (NCBI taxonomy): domain Eukaryota; kingdom Metazoa; phylum Chordata; class Actinopteri; order Siluriformes; family Loricariidae; genus Parotocinclus; species Parotocinclus haroldoi. The sequence continues at coordinate 7,429 of JAUZST010016420.1, forward strand.
CAATCTCGCACCAATAGGTACGCTACCAAAAAGTAGACTATCGGAGACTTTTTACAGGGCAGTGGAGGGGGCAGTTTTATGCCCTATTATGGCAAGATCCAGTGTCTAACCAGACCACACCTGCATTCATTTACAGATCTGCCTTAAGACAGAACTGCATGCTGAGCTTTACAGAAATCTGACTGTGTGTTATTTTTTATTAGGTGTAATGATTATATTATAGGGCTGGCTCTGTGAGACCATGTTAAGATAATTATAATGAAATTATTGTCATGAAAAAACATTTGAGGATATGCATTTGTAAGTTGTGACAGGTAGCCATGTGAATACAATAACTAGAATGGAAGGGGATTGGGCAGAAAGTGTTTTGTTGAATGTTGAATTACCTCATTGAATATCTCTGCCATTTTATTACAGCTTCTGTACACAGGTCCTTCTTCTCATGTGAAAATGTGAAAGGAAGCCCATGTTCCAATAAAGCATGTACTCTCTCTCCCTCTCTCTCTGTCTGTCTTTCTTTCTGTCTGAGTCACGACGGGCAGTTTGTGTGCCTGTACTGAAGTGCCATGCTGGGCCATTGTAGAAGTAGAAGCATCAAGAAAACCAGTACTACGGCTGCTTCCAAACCCCTGCTGTGTTCCCTCCCTACTGGGCCATTGTGCCATTCCTGGGCACCACACAATGCCCACACTACAGGCATGGTCACGACAGCACGGTTTTGATGTAGCCCTGGGCACATTGACCCCCCCCCCAAAAAAGAACCCTGCCATGGCACACTGGTCAAGACACGCGAACACTTGCTGACATCCCCCACTGATCAGTGTAGTGTGTAATCAGTTCAGCCTGGCAGGGTCAGAGGGATTTGATGCATGCAAGGATTGGCACCAGTTAAATCAGATTTGTAACAGGTGGTGCCCATTTTCCTAATGCTAATGTCCTGCTAGTCTATTCTTGTTTTCTTCTTAGTCCCATCTAAAAAAAACCTTTGCCAGTTGTTATTGTTACTGGCAACCATCCAAACCATAAATAAAACCAAAAGTCTGTAAATTGCTTAATGACATGCTTCTTTATAACATGACTAAATAACTAACAGGTTGTTATGCTGGAGGTGGCCATTTGTTTCAAATCAGTTACATTCTGCAAGCATAATGCAAAGAATCCTGTGAGCGACGGCATGCGCCTCATGCATTTGCTTCAAAATGTTCTCTTGCTGAGGGTATGGAGGCATGGCATGTTCAGACACAGCGTGAAGAATCCACCTGATGATGGCTGCAGCTGGACAAACTTACAGTCATTAATGGCTGTTTCATCCACATGCCTCCAAAGAATGCAGAAGTTTAACCAGAAGCGAGCACCTTCGTGGCACCGAACACATCATGGGGCCAACCAAAAACATTCTCCAGATAACTACACCCTCAATCTTTCAAATGTGTAGTTTGCCAGAGGACAACCACAACACTACAAACCGACTCGCATTAAACACCCAATTAAGCACCCTGACTGGGAGGCAGTAATCAATTTATAACCTGCCCATAGTCACTGTAAATAAAACCCTGTATAAGGAAGACAGAGGTAGTCCATTCCATTTGTAAGCATGCCTCTTATATGCAAGTTAAGCTTATTTTCTGTAAAGTCTCTTACAAATATTGGTATCATTTATTGGTAGGTTTATTTTTAGGGGGGCTTGTTTCTAAGCTGTAGTTGGGTTTCCCTGCTATAACTGTCTAATAAAGCAAAACTGCTAGTTTGTCCCATTGCATGTTCCATCCGCAACCTCATCCTCATTCACTCGTCCCCTTTCCCAAAACAGTGCCATATACGGTCTATGCAGTTTCTTTAACTACTTTTTTAAACCTAATTACTTCTAATGATATAGGTGCACCCTGTTTTACGATGGGGATACGTTCTGACAAACCTGTCATGAGTAAAATGTACCTTAAATTAAACCAAGAAGTTAAATTTACTGTATTTTGTATGAAGCATACCTTAATATGCTTAACAGACTTTTATTAACCCACACTTTATTACTCACACACACACACACAATCATTAAAACAAAGTTTATTATACCACAGTTAGTTCTGACCTAACAATAATTGGCTGAGAGATGCAATAATTGTTAAGTATTGAAATGTGATTTGGCAGTTTTGGGTGACCATACGCCCTACTGAACAGTTAATGTGTGGCACTGCTTCTGTTTACCCATGAATATGTCACGTGATACTCAATCACAATAATTGAGGTTGCGTTTGATTCGGGTAATCGTATTCTAAACAGCCTTCTTTGACTTTTTGTTTCTGATGATCTTGTTTAATAAAAATCAAATGCTAGTTTTTAATCGCTTCATATTCATTTTGTAATATTCCCTCATTTTTGTGACCATTGTGTATTTTACATTGTGGAATTTTAATTAGAACATCGTTCTTTCTGACATCTTTATTTTAAAATCCAACAATAAATATGGAGAACTGTGGTATGATCACAATAATATACTCGAGATGGCATGGCATGGGCGTACTGATCTTTGGTATTTGGCCTGTGGCCTTATGCCTACGACTGCATACCCCAGTGCCAATATCTTACATTATAGCGCTTTCTGTTATGTATGTTTGCTTAATTTTATAATAAAGTATTTAATATCGTATGAAATTTATAGACTTATGTATTGAACGAGAAAAACAAAAAGTTTGACTACGTTGTCATGCACTGCTGATTTCCTCATTTAGCACAGGAGAGTACGGGAAAGTAGCACACTGTGTATCGTTTTGCCCAGAAAATAAACACGTTTTAAAATACCGAGTGCAGTTTTTGCGGGTCTTTTTTTGGATTCCCAGTGTAACATTGAAATATCAGTTTTTAAATGGAGACCTGTAATTAATGTAATGGCCTGAGCAAGTGGTCTCTCTTACATTGTGGTAGGTTGGTTGTTTGGGCTTTATTTAAGAGCCAATTCAATTCAAGAGCCTCTATTGTGGGCATGTTTCCATAGTCTTTGTTGCTTGTTTCTCTGGAGAGATCTCACAACGCTGATATCCAGGATACTCCTCAAGCTAGCTCGCAGGTAGGTGGGTTGCCCTGTCTCAGCAACATTATTAGACATTAAAGTACCCACTAGGATGTGGCCCATATTATATGTAACAATATACCTTTTCTGTTATTACCCAGGACTTGGGGAGCTGCCAACTAGCAGTGCAAAATTGAAGCAGCATTCCAAAGCAGACAGTCACCTTACTCGTGTTCAGTGTAGGTCAGACATGTGGGAGCCAAAACTTTATCATGCAGATCCAAGTTCATGTTGATCTCTTATTGCTGAAGTGTGGAACTTCTCCCAGACGTGCTCCATTTGCCACTTCTCGTTCGCTTGCAAAAATCTATAGTATAGATTTTATTTATTTCTTTTATTTTATAGTATCTGGATTTTAAGAATCATTGGAAGATGTTGGCCCATGCAGCATCTCACAATAACTTAACAGTATTGCTTTTATTAAAAAAATCATATTTTGCTATTGGCTAAAATGTGGAGAAATCGAATGGAAATTTAATGATTGTAAGAGACATGTGATTGTCACCTAATGACAGCGAGTACATGGATCTGGACTGCAGACTAATGGTTTGGCTAAAACTGCTTCCAAGTTTCCCAGTGATGAGCCTCAGAAAAATTGCTTACACTGAAACTGGAAAGGTTTATCTTACAAGATAAATGTTTTGGATGAAACTGAAGAAATTAGGAGAAGAAACCTTGGGAGCCCCATGACTCAAAAAGGGAACGTCCTCCAAGATATCCACATTAACTACCAGGTGTTGTCATTCTACTTTTTGCTCTTTTCAATGGGTAAAATCTTATCTCACTGTAAAGCTGTGTGCAGCACATTGTAAAAGCATGACATTTATGGAACGAGATATGTGACAGCGCAGTATATTTCCATGAAACTGAGAAGGCGGAGGCTATGGAAAAACAGGGCTGTGTTGCAAAGACATACTTCTTCTTACTCTGATTGTTTCCCGACTGGGGTGCATCAAATAGAAACTAATCCTCAAGTAGAAACTAATCAACAACAGTCCACATACAGCACAAGTAATTCACCTGTGTGATAGCACCTGCCCATCGTAATCACTCCAGTGCTTATATGGCCAAACGTTGCTTAGCATTTAGTCTGCTCACACTTATGCCTTTGTGTTTATTAAACTGTTCTGCAACAGAGACTGTGCTGTGTCATTACAGCCTCTGTACTACCACAGCTAATGAAGCTGGAACGGTAATACAGGCGTTAAGTAGGTTAATTACCCTATTAAGAAGAATATTGTCTTTATCAGACCAATATGTGTTATGTGGCGCATACCTGAACATTCGAATAGTCCAAAGCATTCCCATTTTAAGCTTATTTGTGTGCATTTTTAATATTTTGCAACTCCAGTTTAAGGTGACTTTCTTAAAATACATGACTTTGCATAGTCATGTTCTAGGGGTGGTTAAGTTTAATGAAGCGGAATAAATTCCACCATCACACTGCATTAGATGTAATCATTTAATTTCAAGTAATTTAATGGATATGACTAGATCTGTGATTTCAGACTGAGGTCAGTCTTGAATAATGTGGAATTATTTTATGACTCACGTTGTTTAACAGCTATTGTTGGCGCTTGCAGGTCCTGTACTGGCGGGTGGCTATCTCACACCCATTGGATTAAAAAGCTCAATTTTCACCTCTGCTGAAATGTCAGCCTTAAAAAACGGTGATGGCCTGCAGTTTATCATCCCCAAAAATGTCATATTTACGTCACGCTCGTCAGTGAGAGAAAAAGGGCTTTTGTTCCTGAGCAAAAGGAGGCCTCCAGAGATAGGTACCCACATACAACCTGATATGCTGAGTGATTGAAAGTCAGTGGAAATGTCAAACACTGTAAGACAATATTTGGGAGAAATCTGGGGTGGAGGGGCGGCTGGAAAATGTCACTTTGTGTGTTTGAGAGAAATTAACCCTAGATCTGATCAGTCCATTAAAAAATCTTCATGGTGCTGGCTTTATCACTGTTCCTAGTCCACTCTGAGTTCTGGACTAAAAATCTGGTTCGACTTGTGGAGCGATACATGCACTATCTTACCAAATAGTTGCCAGATTTTGGAAATGCCTTAACCTCAGTGCATGTGTAAAAAGGATCTGTTGAATATACCTGAGGAGCCAGCAAAAAGAGAGACAGAGGCAAAGAGTGTGCGTTCTGGCACTCAGCCAGTCACTTAGCCTGTGGCATCAATACATGAGCCAGTACTCCAGTAGACACACCCTCTCTGATGAATCACAGTGTGGGTCTCTCTCTCTCTCACACACACACACACACACACCAGCATAACAGCTGTTACATAAAACTTGATCAAATTAAATCTATCAAATAAAATTATACACCCCTTAAATAAGTTCATATTAAAATGATATGCTGCCAGCAGGAACCACATATCACTCAGTGCACTTGATTGATTTTCCCCTTAACCAGAACTTCCAATCCCTAGCCTTTCCCTACATACATATTACAATCCTACCTTACTCCACCTACACCCACACTTAACTTCTAAATCCAACAGCTTATCCAGTATCCAACTCTGACCCTACATCCTATATCCAACACCAGACTTTCTAATCTTTCACACTGAACACACTACTATACCCTCCAACCAACTCTTACCCCTACCCCTATCTGCACATATCAACTCATATTCTCCACCCATCTATAACAAACAATGGTCTCATACCATGCACCCCCTACACTACAAACCACTATACACATCACCCAGCTCTTACCCTGCATTCCTCCCACATCCAACTCCTACCTTCAACCCTGTTATACCAACCACCCAACCAACACCCAAGTCCCACCATACTTTCACACCCAACTCCTCTTCTGCCCTTTACTAAACAAAACCCCCATCTCTTACACTGCATTTTTCTGACATCCAACTCCTACTCTCCACTTCGCTTTACCTGAATCCTGCTCTACAGCCCACTATATCCAATACTCAACTCTTAGCCTGTGCTCCTCCCACATTTGACCTACTGTACCTAACTTTCACACTACAGCCCGCTATACCCAACACATAACTTACACTTCTCCAACATCTGCATCTTCTTAGGCACAGCAACTGAAACCAACATTCAACTCTTCCCCATCCCCGCAATCCTCTCACACCCAACTCCTACCCTCCACCCCACAGTACCAAACGTACAACTCGTACCATGCACCCCAACCCAACTCGTACCCTGAAAATCACTATACCCAACAATCAGTGCTTACCCTGACCTGCACACACTCATGTTCTACCCCAAACAATACAGATTTTACCTAATGCATTCCATTTTGCACCAAAACCCAACAAGTTAAAAGAGGTTGTTGATTGCACCTTTCTTTTATCTGCTTTACAAATTAATGCTTAGGTAATAATGGGTGGTGTGCTGTCATGCCAATAAAACTATGATAGACAGATGGGAGAGAGAGAGAGAGAGAAAGAGAGAGAGAGAGAGAGAGAGAGAGAGAGAGAGATCCATGCAATAATGCACTAATGCAGACAGACCAGCTCCAGATCTTCATGTCACAATTATGTGAAGGTAGCTCTCCTTTAAAAACAAAAGGTACCCATTGAAGCACACTGTCAGTCTGCATCAGCTAATCCACATCAGAAGAAGCATCTCAGCTCAAGCAAAATAAGAGTGTCTCAGGTTTCATCACCTGCATGGGTCTGATTGGAGACGCTTTCAGGTTCTCTGGCAAGCAGCCGGTGCACAGCCAGACGAGAATAAAATGTTACTTTTCATTTAACCCTGTCGTACCTGGATTTCAACATCAAGTACCACATTTAAGTCATTAAGAAAATCCAAGTCTAAACTGGCAGCTCAAATAGTGAAAGCAGGTGCAGTGCATGGTTCACACTGGTGTAGCTGCAGTTTGGAGTTGAAGTGTGTTTGAAATCAGCATCCAAAAGGCTGTGGCTAATCATGCAGTCTGGAACCACCTGCTAATTACACTCCGCAGTGGGAGCCCTGCGTGACATAAAATCACACAGCGCTCTGCACGTCACTCTGAAATGGTATAATCCCAGAGACAGAAAAAGATCTGAAGTGAAGAAGAAATGGGAGATGTGTTATCAGTGTTTAAATAAAGGCAAACAAATAGCGTTGATGGCTTTGACAAAGCAAATGGACAGTTAGAGTCCCAGCTTAACTTCACTTCTCACGAAATGGGGCATATTTCAAAATAAATGTAAAGCAATAAAGCAAGATAATCAGAAATGCAAACGAAAAGCCAAAGAAATTAGTTTTATGCAAATTAGACGCAAATTCAGTTATGCCGATATCGTAATATGAGATATTCATGGGCATTCAAGCATGCCATACTGGACGAGAGTATTCCACATTGACTGTTTAGCAGGATGTATGGTCACCCAGGAGTGCCAAAACACACTGACATGGACAGGATCACATTGTCTAGCAGTTCTTGTGAAATCCTCTGCCACTCTTGTTCCAGGCAACTTCCAACTCAACAAGTGTTGTGGGAGGCATTGGACGGTTTTACAGACGTTTTTCCAAGACAGTCCAAGCATGTTCTATGCAATTTAGGTCTGGAGAACATGAAGACATGAAGGCCAGTCCATGTGTTCGATTCCTGCCTCCTGAAGCATGGTGCTGATGAGTTGTGCACATTTTTTTGTGAGCAGTGTAGTTAATTCAAACAGAGACCAAACAGAGACCTGCTTTCAGAGTGTCTCCGAACAGTGTGCTTTTAGTCAGAGCTGCATGGCAAGACTAGTCCAAATCCCATACGGTTCAAATTGGGAATCCCAATTAACATGCAGATATTTCCTTACATAGTACTTTCACAAAAATCTTAAATGCTCTTGAAATGTGGTATTTATTTATTTATATCATTTAAGCCAAGTCTGACTGGAAGCCAGACCATCAGCAGGCTGAAAGAGGTTGCTTCTAGGAACAGGGGTGATCCCCCACCTCACCTACAATTGTATCCGCATGTGAAACTCAACCTAACTGGAATGCACACAACAAACCCGGGGACAAACCCAGGTCTCTTTGGTGGTTGGTTAAAGTGATAAACTGCTGAACAACCTGAACACATTAATTTAAATATTAAAGTTATAAAGTTATAGAATCAGATAAATAAATAATCCTCTTTACCGAAATGACTAGAGTAAAACAGTCGGACAGAAAATTGAAAGAGACTTGAAATATGTATTAGGATTCATTGGAATTTGGTATGTTTGCCTTTTATCCATAATGGCAGTGAACAGTTGAATGAATGCTTGACTTTCTTTGTTGTGGTAATCAAATACTCTTGGCTCCCACTATACAACACATGCCCTATGATGGTCTTGCCTTGTGCCCTGTGTCTTCACTGGACACTGAATTTCCCATGACTCTGACCAAGGATAAAGGAGATAAAAATGTATGAATAGTATATATAAGGGGGAAGTATTTAAGCATCCTGTAATATATCATTATATATAATATATAATTTGATGTGAGCAACCAAACAGATTTTTGTTTTGATACAAAATACACACAGTGGTCCTTCTTCTTATACACACATACTATACTATACTATACTATACTATACTATACTATACTATACTATACTATACTATACTATACTTATTCTTCTTATACATACTATACAGGCTCACTTGCTCACTGGAACATCATAGATATGCCAGTTGACCCAGCTTGTTTCTTCTGGATGTTCTAAGAACCTGAAATACCTGGAGCAACCTTGCGCAGAAACCAAGAGAACATGCAAACACCACACAGGACCACTGCACCAAATTCTATTACATGTCCACATTTGTGTACGTAATTGTATAAAAGATCACCTCTTGAATGAATTTGTACTGTTTTAGTTATTCAGGACTGTGCATGAGGGCTTCATCTCGCTCCTTAAATCAGGCTTAGCACATCTACCTCTGAGGGGTTTTTATATTTTTTTAAAAATATAACTTCTTTATTTTTGCCATTACAAATCTGAACATCTATTGCAATTTCTGGGACCTCAGCTGGACCTCCAGTGCCACCCGTCCAAATATCCTCATGTGCAGCCGCTCACTCTGGATTTCAGTATTTTGAAAGGTTTGTTAAAAGCCTCCACCCAAAGCTAGAGTTTGACGCGCGAGATTACTGAGTTCATTAGAGCGCTTAACCCTGGGGCACCACCTTCTGTTTGATGCCCTTTCCAGGTTAATGATGAAAATGATTTAATTATATACGAAGCTTACCTTAAGTTAGAGGTACAGGTGATTCTAGGATCAGGGCTTTAGGGGTGAAACCATTCCCTTTGTTTTTTAAACAAAAAAAAATACATTTTAATGAAATTTAGGCTGCCATTCATACACTTGTGAAGGAGGAACATCATACTTTTTGGCCAGGCTAAACACTGTTACTGGAAAAGCAACAAAAAGTCAGAAACAAATAGCTTAAACGGTGAGCCAGTAAAACACAGATACATCGAATGAATTACAAGCCAAGTGACTGGTGTATTTACAACCTTTAAATACATTCCATGGCTTTAGTCACTCCAGCCAAACTCGACCAAATCAAAAAAGACTTACGACTGGACTTTGGCTTTGCTGTTGGTACTTGAGCTTTAATACTTGAAAATCCTCCACCAACTAATTTAAACATAATAAAATTATTAAATAACATAGTTAAAATAGTTCATATCTGAGCCTTTTGTGTTGTTTGCATGGTGCTGTATCACAATGACTACTGAACTGAGGCGCTCACCTTTTCTGTAACCTAGCAACAAGGTCAACTTTGCAGCGTGTTCATTTTAGGGTGGCACCAGTGCTGAAGTTTGTGCAGGTTAGAAACATTAGAGAACTTCCACATGCAAGGCATGGGGTAAAGATCACAGATGGAAATGCGACAACATCAACTTTGTTTGACACACAACAACAACGGTTGTCCGTGATTAAAGAGGTTACAAAACAAGTAGCTGTCTAGCTAACTTAGCAAGCTGATGATCCTGGGTTCAAATGCCACCTATGCCAAGTTCCACAGCTGGGCCCTTAAGCAAGACCCTTAACCCACCATTGTCCACCATTATAAGAATATGAATTGTATGTCCCTCTGGATAAGGGCATCTGCTAAATGCTGTAAATGTAAACAGAGTTCTCAGTTCAACCTACCGTTTACATTGTTGATTTTTTTCAACTGCTCTTGTCAAGAAGTTGTAACAAAACATGGATGACAAACTAAAGCAAATGCATACTGCATCTGGCATCTTGAATAGGACTTGAGGTTTAGGACTTAGGACTTATCATGAGATGGGACATATTGGGACTTGACTCGGGACTTAAGTGTCAATACGTGAAACTTACTTGCTATTTGCAACTTAGTGACTTGTTCCCACTTCTGCTTATCAGAGACAAACAAAAACAACTCAAATATATTTTTACTATTTGTTCGGGTGCTTGAACTCTTGATCATGCCTAATACGGGGTTAGAGACATCTGAGAATGGAGGTTTTTCAGTAGCTATGACAGTGACAGAGCAGAAGTCCAGAATGTTCTGGCCCTTAACCCATAAAACCTGTATCTGATTCACTTATCCAATAACCAGGCTTATTCTACTCTGAATAATGGCTTCCTCTTCCTGTAAATGTGCTATAAGAATGATGAGTGACTCTATAAAAGACTTAAAGGTGCACTCACTAAAGGTCAGCAGTTCAGGTGAATGTTGTGACCGGGACCGGGATGTCTTTGCTCGTCACATTACGCAACACCCGCTACATCCACTTCATAAAGTGGCAGGAGACACAAAAATCACTTCCCAAATCTGTAAGTCCTGATTACTGGCCAGTAGACTAGCCACCTGGTCACTGCTCTCATCAGGCCAAGTTAGTGTGTGTTAGTGTGTGTATGTGCATATTTTCAGCCTCCATGTTGCTTTGATTATAGGCTCAGCATGAGACAATGGTCTTCGTCAGTGGGAGTGAACTGGCTTTTGTCAGCGCAATCAAACAAAGTCGCTGGCCAAATTTGGAGCTCACCCTTGACCCAGGAGGTTTTTAGTCTTAGACTGTAGCATTTGGACATGTGTTGCTCTATAGCAATACTTCCCAATTTTCTGTAATAATCATAGTGTGATTACAACTGATTTCTTTTTTTTATTTTATCAACGGAATGTTTCGGACACATTGAGTGCATCTACATGCACTTGGTCATAATCAGTTTTCTACAGTTATCTAATTCAAGTGATCATGTAAGCAACACTCAGATTTTGCACGTTGGATTAAGGTCTGTAGAATAATATCAACTAAAGAGATCTGGTTTTTAGGTCAGTAATCTGATTTCTCAGAGCATGTAACCCATTCCAATTGTTTTTTGTGGACGAAAACATGCATAACCCGACATGATTGCCAGGACTTACAATTAATACAGTCTAAAAATTCAAGCAATTGTGGGTTAAGGGCCTTGCTCAAGGACCCAACTGTGGTGGGGTGGAATTTGAACTCTGGACCTTCTGATCCATATTTTAGTACCTTATCCACTAGGCCATCACCGTTCCAGTCACATTTTCCTGGACTTGTAGCACATTTTTCAAGCGGAATCTGGCAACCCCTAGCACTGAATTTAATGCATGGAAAGAGCTACCAAGCGATTATGTATGTCCTCGGGGCAATGCTGAAATCCATTCGATAACGTTTGATGTTACATCAGATACTTTCCCAGGAGCTTTACCATTACCTGAATTCCCAAGTGAATGTGAACTTGTTGATCAGAATACTGACTAAATCAAATTTTCTGCTGTTGTTTGTTCATTAAATCGATGTAAATGCACTCATTGATTTTGCTACCTTTGAGATTCGTTTCCATCGACTCGGTTGTTTTCTTAACTTGCAGGAAATTGGCAATCGCTAAATTAAACACAGCACCTGCTTAACAGCTATCAAACACTTTGTGAAGATGCAGTATGTGCAAGATAACTGCATAAGAAAAGTGAATAAATGATAGTCTTAGACTTCAGTTAAGCATTTAACAGCATCATCCCCTGGTGGTAACTGGTGGAAAAGCTTAGTCTGGTGTATCTGAACATCTCCCTTTGCAAGTGGATCCAAGACTTCCTGACTAAAAGCACAGTCACAAACAGTCAGGATGGGTAACAGCACCAACGTGGTGCTCCCCAGGGCTTTGTGCTGAGTCCACTGTTGTTCACACTGCTGACTCATGACTAGTGTACAGTTTGAATCACATCATCAAGTTAGCTGATGCCAGAACCATAGTGGGCCTCATCAGCAAAAACAATGTGGCAGCATACAGAGCTTTCGGACTGAGACAGAACAACAATCTCTCCAAAAACTGGATAACTGGGCGTACAGATGAACAGACAGAGCAGCACCTTCTTTCCTAAAGTTTCTACTTAAAAATGCTCTGTACCTTGTAAACTTTGAGATACGAGCTTGGCTTAATTTGAAACACCCCACAATATTTAAGGAAGACCAGAATCAAGACGCACACTGGCAATGAGGTGGTGGAACTTCCACGCTAAGTCTCTGGCCATTTTTAAATGGGAACCTAAAAACTTACTCCTTCACTTAGTATTTAAGTAAAGGCTAATAATGCAATTGTTAGAGTTATAAACACATATTATATTTTAAATATGTTGTGAAATATATCATTACATAATTAATTATTAACCTAAAACAATTCTTTATTATATTATAGTTATATATTATATATTATAGTCAAACTTAGCAATTGTGACTTTTGAAATCAAACAATGGCGATTCTTTTTTCCTTCCGTCACCACATAAAGTCAGGAAATACAGCCAACAGCATCTATTACACCATTTTTTAATATTAAATGCAAAAGAAAGAAAAAAACAGTTTATTATTAACGTTACCTCTGAAAAACGCATTGCTTTCGGCTGGTCTCGACAACAATCTTACCCCGAGACATGACCATGTCCAAATGAGTTTCAGACCAAGACAAGACAGAGACTGGACTCAAGTACTACATATAGACAGACATTACTAGAGCTAGACAGACAGCCAGACAGACCATTGAGGTTCACCTTCTTTGGTCAGTGCTGCACCCTGTCAGTTCATCAGGACTGTTCACTCTGTAGCCCACAGATGAATATGGTTCAGCTCAGACTGACCCAACAATAGAATCTGATCACTGATGTGCTTTAAAACCACTTAATACAGTTTCATTTATGCTCTAATTGCAGGCTGTTTTGTGCTCTCCTGGAGCCCGAAGCATCTGAAATTGACTTTAGAGGAACCAGGAACAGCTTTTTTAATGGCTTTATGTCATACTCACAAAGGTTATTTTAGCCAAAAGTGTCTCTAATGCCATTTCCCTTCCTATACATTGGCCATATTGTCCTAATAGCACCTTTATATATGTTATTTAGGATTACAGCATTTAGAGATAATCTTCAGAAAATGAGAATTTTGGCCAGTACTGTCCCTCAAACTGATCTACAAGTGAAAGCCTATCTCACTGGATGGAATAATGTTCTACTTTTCTGTGTGTACAGATCACAGGAGTCGTGTTACAGTTAGAAATAATTAGACTGCATAATTGCACGGTGGTTCGTGACAAAGTTGCATTTAGTTCTATAATGACACACTGAACACTTAGACGAATGCCTTTGTTGTTTGACAATTGGCCATGTCTCTGCTTCTACACCTAGGTGTCGGGTAATGTGTCGCAACGTGCTCTCTTGGCTCCAGAGAGATAGTCCCTAATTGCAGTAATTTTCCCAACGCTGGCTCGCAGAGGTGTGGGAGATGCTGCACTCCGGGACCTCGGGGCACATCAGGGTCAGCCACAAAGCAGTCAGGGGACACTCAGGTTTCTCCAGCCAGTTATCCAAAGCCAGATCGTGATGGAGGATGTGCATGCAGATTAGCGCTGTGACAGCCTCTGGCTCCAACGCAGATTGATGCCGCAAAGCTGGATTCCAGGAAGTCCATGAGATTGCTCTCACAACCACATTTAACAGCTGACAACATCTTAGCATCCCATTATGGTTATCTGTCTGCCTTTTAACAGAGCTCAATGTTAAATTGCTGGTAACAGTGCTCGGTCTAACTACAGAGTGACAACAGAAAGCTTAGTGGAAAAAACAGAAACCTAGCATGTTTATGTCAGTTTCAATTTACTGAAGAGAGAATACAACAAAACAAACACTGCATGAAACAAGACGAAGCTCAACGACTGCCTGAACTGTGTAGCAATATGCTACGTTTAATGCGCCAGCCTTACATGGCTGCCATGCTTTGCTGCTAGCATAACATGCGGCACAGTGTGAACATCCAAGCAGTGACGTGGCTGTTTGTCTCTGCTCCTAGCAGAAGTAAATAAAAGTTCAAGTTTGTTAGACTTTTCTAAATGTTTTGTGCCTAAATTCAACTTTGTAAAACCATAACTAGAGTAGCAGTTTCCGCATGCTCATTATTAGCTTTTTGCCATTACATGAAGCCAAAACCGCAAATCCCCAATTTTCTGGCATTTTCACTTGGAATTAGGTGACACCAGGTGAGTATGAATTAGAATTAGGATTATTCTTATGCAGGCTACAAACTTTACTCGCAAACATTTTTTATTTGCTTATGTTTTAACATTTTGCATGTAGAACTAGTAATAAGTCCAGCTAAACATTAACCCTTGCAAAAAAAAAACTAAGAATAATTTTAAACTAAGAAGTGAAGTTGCTTTCAGTTGACTTTATAAACTAAAAAGTCCCAAGAAATAATATATATATATATAAATGTATATTTCATATATACATATACAATAATATATATATATACTGAATAATATAAACTCTAAAATATATTTTTATGTAATGGAAAATAGGGCAAGGCAACAGTGAGTAAGTCAAGCTGACTAGTATTTGTCTATGCATATCAAAAGTAATACACAACCTGGAACTCCAAAATGTAACAAAATGAACTCTACCCAAGGTGAAGGTGACTGGGCCAAAGTCTAAGTACCCCAATACATAGACTACTTGCACATCTTCAGCTAATTTTCAGCTAACTGCATCTTTAGCTAGGAAGTTAAATCCATCCATCCATCTATTCATTCATTATCTTCTGCTTAATCTAATGGTCATGGGCCAGCCAAAACCCACCTGCCAACTCTGGGTACAAGGGCAGGAACAACACTACACGGGCCGCCAGTCTATTGCAGGACACACACACACACACACACACACTGTGTAAACCCATGCAGACACAAGTCCGCTCGACCCTTTGAATGAACCCAGGACCATCTTGCTGTGAGGAGGAGGTGCTACCCAATGAGCTACCGTGCCGCCCTTGATGGTAATGAGGTAAAAAATAATTAATGATGCGATTTCAAATAGGTGACAGTAATTGTAATCATAATTTGGTACAAAAGTATCGTTTAGGAAAGAAACAAAAATGGGACAATAGAACCTTAAAGAAGTACAAATGTTCATGAATGCATTTGTTCATTTTAATTGTCTTCATATTTGTCGATTTGATCCTCTGCTCAGGACGTCATTATTAAAAAAATCAGAAATGCTATAAATCAATTTGAGGTTTTTATCCTTCAATCCTTTGCCTGCACTGTCCACCCTGCTGTAAAATGCAAAGAGACATGAGGTCATAGTTCACTGCTCTGACAGTCAAATATGCTGCTGCATTTTCCTTCCTTTTTCCTTTCTCTTTTAGTCTTCATCTCTCCGCACTTTGCAATGACATACATGCATATCTATGAAACTTTTAAGTGGATCTTGGGCTGTGTTCCCAATTGTGCTGTACTGCTGCTCTGCAGGATTTATGAATGCCCCAGTGGACATTAATCAAAAGGGACAAACCGTGACTCCAGAAAGACCAAAATAAAACATAGATCAGAATCCATAAACACTTCTCTGCTCTCAAAAATTTATGCCTAAATATGTATTTGTCGACTGCACAGAGATGCAAGGAGAATATTCTAAATATATCACTTCTCTTGCATCTAGAGCCGTCTGAGTAATGTAGTTAGATCATTTACCATAATAGTTTTAAATATGCAATTTAAAACTTATAGCGCTTTATTATTTATTAATTTATTATATATATTTGGAAAACGTACCTAGAGCCGCTGTACCGTCGGGTCGAGAGGAGCCAATTGATGTAGTTTGGACGTCTCAAAAGGATACCCTTTGAACTGTTCCCACTAGAACTATCCCATATGTACAAAGACTCCAGTGCAGACCCATGACATTCTGACTGATCGCTTTATTAGGTACGCCTTGTTGCTTTTACACTCATTGTCCATTTCATCAGTTCCGCTTACCAAATAGAGTGGTGTGTTAAGTGTTTTTTGCTGCTACTAGTGGATCAGACACAGCAGTGCTGCTGGAGTTTGTAAACTCTGTCTTCTCTCACTGTGCATAGACACATCTACCATATTGCTTCACTTTGTAGATGTAAAGTCAGAGATTCATTTGTAGCTCATTTGTGGTTGCACAATTTACATTAGCCATTCTCTGATCTGGGCTCACAGGATGCTGCCCAGAGGGTGCTAGTGGCTTTACATTTTGGGTTCGTGGACTGTTCTCAGTTTATCAGTGACACTGAGGTGTTTAAAACTCCAGCTGTGTCTTATCCATCTGTACAAGCACAACACACGCTACGCTAATGCACAACCACCACGTCAATGCAGTGCTAAGAATTCGCCATCCAAATAGTTCCTGATCTGTGGTGGTCCTGATCATCAGAGAGCATGATAAATTGACTACAGTCTGTAATTATAGAACTACAAAATGCTTCTATATTGTGAATGGAACTGCTAAAATAGACAATGTGTCACTCTTGCTCTTGCTTACCAGTGGTGAGCACTTACAGACTGAGGTCTGAGGAGGGGCAATCCACAATATAATAACCAAAAGTGTTAGGTGCCCAAGCCTCATTAATGTTGGATTAGATTAACCGTACAGTTACGGCCGACTCTCGTACACTTGATGGATCATCGATCTCCACACATTTCTGCCTTTCGTCGATGTGATCCATGAAGTATTTCAGCAGGATAGTGGAGTAGTTTACCATTGCTTTCTCCACCCCGCCCCATTTATCCGGGCTTGGGACCGGCGTGCAGCTGTTTCCAGATACACAGCTGGAGTGTTTGCATACACAAGTCAATGACAATTTAGAGACACCAATAAACCTAACACGCATGTCTTTGGACTGTGGGAGGAAACCAGAGGACCCGGAGTAAACCCACGCAGACACGGGGAGGACATGCAGACTCCACACAGAAAGAACCCAAGCCGCTCTACGCTGGGATTGAATCCGGGATCTTCCTGTTGTGAGGCAGCGATGCTGCCCACTCATTAATGTACAAGGGTAATAAAGACTACCCGTGTGGTCTGTACCATTCGAAGAAAATGAGATCCCATGGTATACATTGTCATTTAGAGGATCATTCATTCAGAGCGATTAACAATTGCTACAATCTTACAGTCCAAACAATTATAGATTATGGGACCGGCTCAAGGACCAGACAGTGGCAGCTGGGACTGTGGACAACCGGGCACGTTTACACTGTTTACATGGGGAAGTAATGGCACCCGAATTATGGCATGAGGGAGGAAGACAAGCAAAAGCGTAATGCTCTGTGAAATATTCTGGTTTGACACGCAGATCTGGGTATCAAGTGGACCTCATTTTGACACGTGCCACAATAAGGGTGTGAATGTTTCTTTCTTTCCATGTCATATAACATGAAGCAAAGCCATCTACCAGCGATGTATTGCATTCGTCTTCAAACCGTACAGTAATGTTTGACATCTGGATTTTCTTCCGTGTCAAAAGCCTGTAGATAAAAAGGCCTTACTCTATGTGTGTGTGTGTGTGTGTGTGTGTGTGTGTGTGTGTGTGTGTGTGTGTGTGCGTGTGCGTGCACGTGCACTACAGCTGTGATTAATGGTTTCACTCCTACACCATGTGCCCAGCGCTGGGGATTGGGGATTAAACCTTATTTATTTAGATTAGACATTTTCATAACATTTGAACTTGGCTGTTTACCCAGTGGCTTGTTGCGTATTCATCGCCAACGTATGTGTGACCGCTTGCGCACGCTGTGTCATCCAATAGTTTAGTCATGGCCTCATTCTTACAGCTTCGGAACTGAGAAATGTGTTTGGTGAGGCAGTATGCTGAGACCTCTGTTTAAGGTTCAGCTCCGAAGGTGACTCGTAAAGTTCTTCTCCGGGGTAATATTTACCTCCTTGGCCATTCTAATGCATCTCCGAGTGGCAGGTGTGTACGAAACAGAGAAACACATGCAATGCTGGAACTCGGGCAGCCTGGCGATGATCTCAGCTCTGCTGTCATTTGCATTTTCTAGCCATGTGTTCATGACTACACACTGGATATGTTATACAGTCTTACAGTATGTGTGTAATCCTCTTTGTGCACGATGCAGAACTGCAAGTCTTTCATTTTCGCACTTTCATGTTGAATCTCAAACTTATTAGTCTTAAGATAATAATAAGATAACAATGTAATAATGCATCAATGTGGAATTGATGCATTTTAGCGCTGTAAAGCATCCGTAATGTACTCTGGAACTATTCCAGTGTTTAAAGGTGAATTTGACATTTTATCAGCAGAGATGTGACTCAGTTTCGGAAGGCCAAGATTCCCAGCATGGGACGTTCTGCTTTTTGGTATCAGTAACGTGCACCATGCAGAGTTATATGTGGGAAGCACGGTGGCACAGTGGTTTCTGCTGTCGCCTCCATAGACCCGGTTTTGATCCTTTGCCTCTGCTTGCCTGTGTGGAGCTCTTCACTTGCCTGTGTGTGCTGCCTTCAAGTTTTTCAAAATTTCCTGACTATAAAAACACCTTCAGTATCAATATATCAGATCAAATGATAGATCTAATGCATTACTGTGTGTGTACCATGTTTATATTACATTGTGGACCAAATGTCCAACCAATATAGAAAGCTCTGACATTTTTAAAATGGTGAAACATGTTGCCATTTTTTTGGTTTGTTTTAACCGAAAAGGCAGCTTTCTTTTGAAAAACCAAAAGACTTGATTTACGTTACTTAGGTAAAAAAAGCGACTTTTTATTTGAAATTCCAAATGAGCCGAGTTATTTGCTTTACGTTACTGAGGTTAAGGATAGGGTTAGGTGTGGGTGTAGAATTAATTAGCTTCAGTAATCATTATGTCAATGGAAAATCTTCACAAGGCCACAAATACAAATGTGTGTGTACCTATCAATGTGAGTGTGTGTGTCTGAGTGAGTGAATGAATGAGCGAAAGCTTTCTATTGTTATTAAAAGGATTTTGTAGATGATTTTCTTATTTAGTATTTTAATGATTTGAATGTTAAAAGAAAAATTGACCAACCTGGCAACACTGGATGGTAAAAAATGGTTTTATTATACATATTAATGTTGCACATTAGTTTTTTTTTTATTTTCAAAAATTTTAATAGCCTCAATTTGAGTGTGTTTTTAAACATGCAAATGAATGTGAACGTGAAAATTTTGGGACCAACTGAAAGGTTTGTTTTAAAAATCTATTTTGTTATTTATTTTATTACTAACTTAAATATTATTATTGATTTAGAGTATATTATTTACTTCATTTTACTATTACTTTATTTTACTTTTAAGTATTTACTTCATTTACATCTAGGCCACCCATAGAGGACGGGTCCCATTATGAGTCTTGGTCCTCCCAAGGTTTCTTCCATCCACTTTCAGGGAGTTTTTCCTTGCCACTGTCCTTGCTCAATTTGGGATTGGCATTTTAATATAATATAAGATTGTAAAGCTGCTTTGAGACAATGCCCCGCTGTAAAAAGCACTATATGACTACATTTGGATTGAATTTTTGAAATTTGAGTTTGAATAGTAGGTCTCTAATTTAATAAAAGGTAAAGTCGTGTATAACATCCCAGCCACTTCTAAATTATACTTGTAGTAAACCTTATTCTTAAATCTCTTTCAGGATCTCAGGTGTCGTTTTTTGCATGTGGGTTAGTTGCTCTTTTCAGGCTCATATAGGCTGTGTTACAACTGAACAAACACAATCAGATTAATGCAGAGCATAAGGGCTGAGGCACTGCAATAGCTCGGCTAGGTGGCTACGGTGGGAATTATCCATGCATGGCAGAATGCGCTGAAGCACTTCTCATGTTACTCAACGCACCCTCATGTGCATGTACTGTAGTTACAATGCAGTTTCTTTTCTAAACTGCATTTTGGGGCTGTCTTTCAAGCATATAGCAGCGTTCATTAAACTCATTTGGAAATTGAACGGTTTAGAGCAGCTCATAAAACTTGCAGAATGCACTGTAAGTATTTCTAACATTCAAAACCGTAGCGAGTCGTCCGACTTCATGACCCAACTGTTTTGTTTATGTGGGCTGGAGTTCACTTGAGGCTTTGTTTACCTCAACCTTAAGTTGAGGTCAGTCAAATTTTGAATGGCCTGATTTTCTGGATGACAGACATGATAGATTGGGTAACACTTGACTTGGAGCTACATAACACATAAGTCATTTATCATTAAACTGACAAACATTTACAAAGCCTTATTCCATAAAGTCATAAAGTTTTAGGTGAACTAAAATATAAATGGCTTTGGTTACAGTTTGTTTATCCCACTCTCAGTTTCCATCTGTTTCTCCTTGTGACGGCTGAGGTGGCAACAGGCTATGACAGCTAGCCCAGATTTCTCTGTCCCTTTCCACAGCACCCAGCTCTTCAAAGGCTATAACTGTGAGTCCCTGAGTATTCCCCGGGGTTTCCGCCCAAGGGGATGTTCCTGGAACAGCTCTAGCAGGAACCAACAAGTGGGTAATCTTGGAAGTTGCCCAAACCACTTCACATGACTGCTGTTGCTCTGAAGGTGCAGTAGCTTTCCCCCAAATTGACAAACTCCTTACACACAGGTGAGAATAGGTGTGTTTTTTCAAGGGCTACTGTTCCACAACAACAGCCTGGTGAGTACTGGGTGATTATACCCCTAAGTGAAAATGGTCAAATTTTGCTCAATTGTCCAATCCCCCTCCCTGGTATCATGTGTCTTGTGAGTGTTATAAGGTCTATCTGTGAATGGAAAGCCAAAAAGATGGTGGCCAAAAAGATCCAGAAGTTTAACAGGTCTGGTTTCACTCAGAACAGGTCTCGTCACAGTCAACCAAAGGGGTTGCGTGCGTATCCAGAGGCTGGCTTTTGAAGATAGACGTACGAGTGCAGCCAGCATAGTTGAAGAGGTTAAAAGGGTGTCAGTGCACAGACCATAAGCCACACACTGTATCAAACTGGTCTGCATGGCAGTCATCCTAGAAGGAAGCCTCTTCTAAAGATGAAAGTTCACAAAGATAATCCTGAAGATAAGCAGACTAAAGACATGGATTACTGGACTATATCCTGTGGTCTGAGAAGACCAAGATAAACTTATTTGACTCAGATGGTGTCAAATGTGTGTGGTGGCAACCAGGTAAGGAGTACAAAGCTAAGTGTGTCTACCCTAGAAGAGCATTTGTGGTGAAAGGATGTCATGGTTTGCTGCAGCATGAGTGCTGTCAGCTGTCGGGAGCTAGAGATAACTGAGAAAACCATGAAAGCCGGCGTGTACTGTGACTGAATCTCATCCTTTCGAAAACCAGGCCGCAAGGAATAACCACCCAAACTGAGGGTAAAAGTCAAGCATGTCTCCAGACCTAAACCCTACTGAGCATCTGTGGGGCATTCTTAAAGGTCAAGGTCTCTAACATCCACCAGCTCCGGGATGTCTTCATGGAGGAGTGGAAGAGTATTCCAGTGGCAAAATGTGAAGCTCTAGTGAACTCCATTCACAAGAGAGTTAAGCCAGTACTGGAAAGTGATGATTTTCACACGAAATATGGACACTTTGGACACAATTTGGCCATTTTCACTTAGGGGTGTACTCACGTTTGTTGCCAGTCGTTTAGACATTAATGTCTCTGTTTTGAAAATTTGCAAATTTGCATTGTTATAGAAGCTGGAGATGAACTTCTTTATAATAAGTACTTTACTTTACTTTAACAATATGTAATAAAATAGTTGCAGAAATGTTAGGGGTTAACTAACTTCTGTATATATATTTTAGATAGTGATAAGTGACCTTTTCAGGAGTGTGTCAGTTTTGTCCAACATGATATAAAGCATGCACCGGATAAAATGTATGGTGGCTTGCTTTCGAATGGTCTGCACTAAATTGCCTTCATACTCCCTGACTGGAGGACCAGTAGAGCTTATGGGAGGGCAGGTTTCTTCCTATGAGCCCTGCTGTCAACCTGACAATATGCTACAGGTCTGTTTAACTCATTAAAGGTTAAAGAGCCAAAGCAGACTGTTACTGGGGTGGGGATAGACCCAGATGTGGCTCTGCAGCAATGGGCCAACAGCTAGGAGGTATGTTTTTTTGTTGTTGCAGGACTTGTTTGAGGACTATACACTGGTACATCAGAAGCTGTCGAATAATGACAGCCAACCAAAATAAAAACGTTCCAGAAAGGAAAGGACAGCCAACCAAAAAGAAAACTGGCTGAACAGTTAGCATTAGCAGTTAGTGCCTTGAGTTATACCATAGAGTAAGTGTTTTGCTTTTACACTTTGCTTTGAATTTAATATTAATTTATTATAAAATAGGCTTTGTGTGGTAATGGAAGTGTTAATGTATATTGTAATGTGTAAGAGGCTTCACTATGATAAGGTATAGACTATATTAAACTCTTTGTTTGAAGATACATTTAACATTTAACTGTATTTGTCAGAACATAACCCCATCGTAAATTACAGAGCACCTGTACAATATAAGTTTATTAATACAGCTAGTGCCATTAAGGGTCTGAAATGGATGAATCAAATTTATAAAATTTGCTCAGTACTCGTTTTTGATGTCGTACAAGCCTTCTGGAACTGATAAACAAAGGGAAGTGAGGAACCACTGTAGTTCATCTTATCTTTCCACTACAGGTCTTGAGAGACAGTGTTGAAAAAAAAAAAACTTTTAATCCAAGGAAAAAAAATCATCCAGGAAAGGTACTACTGGGGGCCTCCTGACTTCTACAATCACATCCACAAGTTTTGAGTATCTCAAGCAAATACTGTTAGGAATCCTACCACGTGCGCCCATGAGAATCGCCTTCCTCATCGAGTGCAGGTACAGAGCAATCGGTGAGGTAGTTTATATCCCGTGATTGATTGGCGAAGTGATAATGAACACCTGGAGGATCCGTTATTTAAGTGAGGGTTTTAGTGTTGTTCGGCATCACATCGTCATACTCAGTATGCCTTTTCTCACCTCCGAGGCACGATATGTAGACGTCAGCGATAGCATTTTGATTTGCATCTATTTCATCACTTAGTCAGTGACATCCCTTGGTTTTCTTTGCTTTTAGTGCCGATGGATGAATAAGTGGGAAACTCCTGAGGTAACGTAGCCGGTAAGGAAAGTGACAGGGTTTCCCGAGGCTTTTTGCCTCACTCCTTACTACCACGTAGCGTCACTCCGTTCGGTTGACCGCTCCATTTGGGATGCGCCCCGATCGGCATTGCTCACAGCGCACTCATACTTGGACCTGCCTTCTGGCATTCCGGAGCTCCTCCACGCCACTCGATTTTGGAAGCGTCAATTCAACAGCCATTTAGTGCTGCAGATCCACGAGCAGAGGTGAGAAGTTGAGAGCTGGTTGTAAAATGGCAGGGTGCTGGTGGACAGCGTAGCTATGGATTTTGTTATAAAATATGAGGGTCTGAAGTCATTCAGATCGCTGAATAGTCGAAGGTCTACCCTGCATTACTTTGTGTAGTTGGCGATGCTCTAAAGCATCCTGCACTGTTGCAGGTCCTCATGGCTTCTTTAATTCTCTTAATCAGTACATTCCATGCCTCGTTGAACTCACTGAACTGTCGCCAGTCTTGTAGGCCAATTGAATCGAGAGACAGAGATCCAAACGGATTCAGCTGTGGAACAGTTTGCTTTTTGGAGGAGAAATGCTTGTGTTGATAAGCAGTAACTCATCCACGTTGTGGTTTTCCTGTTGGTTCGCCACACATTTTGTCCCTTGTGTGTGCATCTCTGCCAAAAATTCAACGTGTGCCTCATACATCCACAGAATATAATCCCAAAAGCCATGTGGAGCAGCTGTTTTTTATGGAATTGAGATGTACAGTATGTTTTTTTGGAAAGCACAAGGTTTTCTTGGTGTTGTCCTTCTTTTTAGTTTTCTTCTTAACAGTTTTGTTCCAGTCACACTAAGCGATGTGACTCAATCAAGTCCAGTATGGTCCAACCATTATAACTGTGTATGGCTTTGTGAGTTCAAGATGTTTGGTCTATGCCTGATGCTCATGGCTTGCACATTTAAAAAAAAATAAATGAAAAAAAAAAACTGGAGTGGGAATTCTTTGTTTTATGTGACTTGAGGTTGAGCAGATGGGACAGCATGGGGCAGCCATGGCTTGCAGGAGACCTGCTGGTAAATCTCTCTCAGGCCCCTATAATTAGGATTATGTCTGGTGCCAGGGGTGATGGAGCAGAGGAGTCATAGTGCCCGCTTATAAACCCTGGTTCAGGTAGATAAGGCGTCCCTAAACACAGCGTGAGGAGGTTAGACCTTGAACACTGGCCATTCTGCTTGCAATTATTCTGCATTGTTTCCTGGTACTTGTGGGTGGCGGCACTGTGGGCACCCTTGCTTCCTAATTACACTGCAAAGGGACATTTATGAAGAGACAAAACCAACACAAATATGTCTCCCCCACAGTGCATTACCTGGTCTAAATGCTTATTAGCTCTCCATGGGTTGCCTTCAAAGGGTGATATTGGCAAATTTACTATGAATTTTTGTAATGCTGGCTGCACATAGGCCTACATATGCATGCCCCGACACCAGCACTTCCTTTCTTAGCCTTTATCTACTCGCATGTACACTCACTTACCCTGAAGGCAGTGCCTGATTATTGTCCCAGTGTCTGACTGATACCAGCTGTCAAGTTTCAACTCTGCTTGCACACTATTGCATTATAGAAACAAAATGGAGATTCCCAGTAGTGAAATAACAGGTTTATTATTATTATTATTACTATTATTCTTGCCAAAACTTTGGTTGTACTGGATAAACGATGCACTTTCCATTCAGGTCTGTGACATCCCTGTTTATTTATGGAACCATTAGTGTCATATGGCAATACTAACTGATGTTATCTGTGTCTATCAAAGAGCTAAATCAAACACCATGTGTTTAAAGAATGAAATAAACAGCAGTCAAACCTTAAAGCTCGAAAGCCAAATTCATCATGGACCTTACTGGGGTAAGACAGAAAAAAAACCAAGAATAATGGAAAAGACTTGTGTGTGCACTTCTCTTCATGTAAAACTTGCTGTGACGATGAAGACCACGAGACTCTGACCTCCCAGGACCTGTGATTGTTCTCAAACTGCTCCAAGCAAATCACATTTCTCCCTAGCAGCTGCCAGATCATTCAGTCTTTGCTTCTCTTGAGCTAGCAGGATAATGAGGCAAGATCAGCTTTGTTTTTATATCCAAATGAGGAGCTTATTCTGGCTGGTTTATACAGAACAGCGTGATAAATGGTTTCAGTTCTCATCAGGCTCAACTGCTGCTGAGAAGAGGACGTGCAGGCAGGAAAGGAACAAATTTACACTTGTTTGTCAGGTCTTATATGGAGATTTGATGAGAGGCAATAGGGTACAATGCTTTCATGACAGGTAAAGGTGTTAATATGTGAAGCTGAACGCCCAAGATCTCCCTGCTTACGAAAAATATTAAGGCATTTCTAAGTGGTCGACACAGATACTGTCCAGCTTGTAACATAGGTATAGCAACACCGTTTAGCAACCACGTTATGTTATGTGAAACAGGTTGTTGACCGAAATGGTCGAACCACAGTCACATAGTTATGGTCGTGTAAAAATAATTTTTACAAGAAACTGTGTACAAATGGCACGTAAATGCATCGCACATACAGCTGAAAAAAAAATGATTTGTAGGTTAGAGAGAATATATAGGGATGGAGGAGGCAAACAAATGTGCACTACTTAAAGGAAGACAGGCACACACACATACAAATGCCATTTACAGCTTTGTACAAATAAGTCATATACACAAAAACATGTCATTTTAAACTTTCAGCTGTGCTCGTGGACCCACAGCTCTGATTGGCTTTTTGGGTGACCAGCTGTTTATGGACAGAATCTTTTCCTAGATCCTTCAGAACTTGTACGTCATTAAACAGCCTGTACATGTATACCACTCTAGATAAAAACTTGAGCTTGATTCACCAAAAGCAACACTGGTTCCTCATTTAAGCCAATGTCATTTTACGATTCCTTTCTCATGTTTCTCAAGGAGTTTTGCCTTTCCATTTTCTCAGACTAGACTCGGCTCTTTGCTTGGCATATGAATATTGTTCAAATTAAACTTTAGCAGTGCTCTTAGACTCTAGCTCATCATCGCTGTGAACTGTGTCTGGGAACCAGTTCAGGTGTCACATACAGACACTAAAAGACTTGGGTGGCACAGTAGTCTAAATACACCAGCCCATGTCTATGGAGACACAGGTTTTAGTGTCTGTGGTCAGACCGAGGGCAGGCATGCAGCTCCTGCAATACATGTGAAGTCAGAGATCAGTTCATGTGAATTGACAGGTATGCTTCCCACCAGTGGAGCTACAGTATATAAGCAGTAAGTATTGCGTTGTCAAATACAGAATTGTGTATAATTGTAAGGCTTACTGAATTGGATGTCATTTTGAATATCT
>JAUZST010016431.1:0-34226 GCA_034779995.1 Parotocinclus haroldoi
TCTCTCTCTCTCTCTCTCTCTCTCTCTCTCTCTCTCTCTCTCTAACTTTATAAATGATTTACATTCTCTTAAGACTTTGTTTCATCAGGCTGACCATCATACCATATTCTTAAGTGTTACAATGTTGCCCTAGACAGGGTTATAATAGTACATTACTGAATTTCTTCTATAATTAATTAGTGTGAATTTCTATACATTAAAAAGGCTATATATATATATATGCCTCACAGAATGGGAACATGTGATGGGAATGTTAAATGGGGCACACATGCACTGATACATGATTGTATAATGATTAAGACATTTTGATATTGTGTTGAAAAGTTTGTTCCTCTGTTTGCACAACATCTGAACTGAGACCTGCACAATTCTACAACCTGCTAATGACTTCAACATGATGAGCCATGCCACATTAACTTTGATGAGTAAAGGGTGTCCTGCATACCTCTGTGACACAAAAACAGACTGTAAATACAGGCTGCTTCCTCACATTAGCACCTTTGGCTTGGGGAAGGTGTGGGTAATGCCTCGCGGCAGATGGTCACTGAAGTGAAGCTATTTTTGGCAGGTGTCCAGCAGCGACAAAGTCTGAAGAACTCTGCCCAATTTACACCGTGCAAACCAAAACTAGAGTAGAGAAGTATCCAATTTTAGCACTAGAGGGAATCAGAACAAGGTCTCGTCACTGTGCTTTTTCTTTAGTGAGAAACCGTATCTGTCATCCATTCTCAATTGCTGGCATACTACAGCATGACACCAAGCAGGAGCTCACATCCGATGCAAAAAAAAAAAAAAAAAAGTCATTTATTTCTATAGCACCTTTTAAAATAGAGCATTGTCTCAAAGCAGCCTTACAACATGTTATTTTAAAAGGCCAATCCCAAATTGAGAAAGCCTAAGGTGACAATGGCAAGGAAACCCCCCTAAAAGTTCTAAGGAAGAAACCTTGGGAGGACCAAGACACTTTTACTGTGAGTACAAACCAACCCTTTACTAACCCATCTGCATGGTTTTCAAAAAAGGTTAAATCAGTGTCAATTTTATTTGGTCAGAATACATATAAAAAGGGCTGCTGTCCAGTTAAGCTTAATCTGATATTAAAAGGTCTTTTAAAGCATCTTATGCACATTTCTTCAAAATATAAAAAGCTGAAACTGATCTAAGCATTTCTTCACATTCACACGTCTTTCCTATTCTACAATAAGTGAGCACATTGTAAACGTGCTTTCGATTTCCTATGAACCTGTATGCTTTAGGCTCATTGCTTCCCCTGTTAGATTTGAATACCCGACCTCCTTCTTTAATTAGAAGGCTTGCATCTGATTCCTAAAGTAACATTTGTTTTGTTTTACTAGTTATGACAAACTGTCAGCTGTGTTCAGGTCATAGTGAAGTCGAGTGACTATTCTGCTGTTCAGCACATTCTCCTCACTGCTCTCGTTCTCTCGCTGTCAGCCAGATAAACAAACTTGCATCTCCTACCGCTAGTGAGAGGGACAGCATTTCACTTCTACTGATCTTCACTAGCTTACTGCAAAATTCCAGCAAACTTCCGCTGTTATTTTACTATACATCTTACAATGAGGTGTTTGACAAAAATGTACATCATTTACTCAGCTTCTTGTTTCAATGTCCCTTTACAATTTTCCATACTTCAGCACAATATGACCTAAAACAATTTTTCAAGATTTTCCAACTAAATCTTAAAAGTATACTAAAATAATCAAATTAAAGTAATGTATTTAGCAAATAGTAAGTTACAATTGTATATTATAAGGTACACCTTTAAATTTACAATATTATATTATCTTAAAATGCCAACCCCAAATTGAGCAAGCCTAGGGGGGCAGTGAAAAGGAAACTCCCTGAATTTAGAACAAAGAAACTTTGGGAAGACCAAGATTCGAAAAGAGGACCTGGGGACCTGAGGACCTGACCTCCTTGGGTGGCCTAGATGTTAATTGACATTGTTGAAAGTTGTAGTAATAGTAAAACTAGGTTAATAATACAATTTAAATTGAAAATAAAATTTAAATTAGTAATAAAATGTAAACTAAATAACAAAATAGATTTAAGATAATCTAATAAAATATATACTGTATTATAGCCAAGCCTATTTCGCATCAACACTTATATAATATTAACTTACAGTTGCCCAAAATCAGTAGATCAAAACTTATTTTATTACAAGTTTTAAGATCGGAAGGCAGGAAGCAAAATGCAAAAGCAAAACGCTAACATAGCTGCTAATGCTAACTGCAGCCCTAGTGTATTCAATTCCTAATTTGCTTTGGAATGTAACTTGTTAACACTAAGTATACAGTATAGTAAATGTAAAATTTAAGGAAAACTTCAGCGAAGCTTGGCACAAAGTGAAAGAAACACAAACGCAGGAACAAACAGGACACACAAATTTATGCTTACTTTGCTAGGCTGGCCAAAGAAAGGGTTTTTGGCACACCGCTGGTTGATGACATCTCGTATTAAATGCTTCTGCCCATTATAAGTGGTGAGGATGCTGATTCGCTCTCCTGGATAACCCAACAGCCGCATGTACATGTAGAGGGCCACAGAGTATTCAGCTTCAGCCAGGTTCTACAAGCAGCAGAACATCAACATAAATACAAGTTAAATACAACTCAACACATTGCAACTTGCAGTTAATCACAGTTTTGACATTCTAACAAAAACACAAATATTATAGAATTATGCTTTTAATGAACTTACTCGCATGCCAAACTGAAATTAAGATTTACTAAAGCAATCTATGAATCTAAACTGACTGTATGTTAGTTACTGTATGCATGTATGGGTCTAACGATACTTCCTGGGGTCTCTGGGAAAAGCAAGAGAAAGAAAAAATGCTGGACTTGGTAAAGCTTATTGACCCACTGCTGGACCATTTAGAAATAAACATTTCCCTGTGACAAAATAAAGATTGACTAACAAAATGAGAATGGGCTGATTTCTTAAAAGCTGAAAATTACACCAAATGCATCATGTTTACAAAATAACTTATTCTAACATACAGTACTGTGGATTCTAACATGGATTCATCACTCTATTTAATAGCTAAGCTCATCTTAGCCTTTTCATTCTTTTCCTCTTGTGAAAATTGGGTTGCTACCCTTCCAAAAACACCCAAGCTTCTTCAAATTATAGAAGGGTAAACGTGGAATCCAGATGAAGCTAATGCTCAGGTTTTATATATTTATATTTATTGACATATATAGCAATGGTGGCCTAAGGCTTTTGCATGGTGCTGTATGTATAACCATCAGCTTTATCGTGAATGACTTCTTCTATTCTCGTCCTCGCTTTTCATGTGACTAAGAAAAAAGTGATCTAAGATGATTCAACTGAAAAGACCTCTGTAACCATGGCAACAGGGTGGCCTCAAACTACAACCTCGGTTGGAGTGTGTCTGAGGACTGGCGCATCACTGAGAAAGAAAACTGAAGAATCTCAGCATAGTGCTCTTTCCTCAAGGGGAAACATTTAATTCATGGCATGAGCTCCGAAACCTTTCATTTAGCAGACAGAAACAAGCGCAACAGTAATGCACACACTGACACACAGGCATGTGCCGCATATTCACAGCACCCTAAGGCACATCCTGAGAATATGAGTGCCACCACTAATCACGTTAACCTTTAACAACCTGGTAACTCCGCCCTGTAACCAATTAGCTGGCCCAGAGCTAAATCAATGCTTCACATTAGGTTTGGTTAAGCGCAGTCCGCGCCCAGCCTAAATCATACCGTGTACAAGCATAAGCACGTTGTTCACTCAGTGCCTGATTGATGAGATGATGGATGTAGAGTTGTTAAGCATGAGCGAGGAGGAACATCACTATAAATGTACTTTGACTAATGAGGTGTAACTAATGCAGATGGGAATAGCTTGTGGGTCGTTGGGATCACACTGCAGCAGCCAGAGCTCCAAAGAAGCCTGATGGACGTTTGTTCAGCTGCTGTTCAACGACTGAACAAACAAGAGCTTTTTTATTGCTCCTCAAATCCTTCTGTCCAAGTTTTAAAGCTGCGTGCGAGTGTGTGGAATGAAAGCGACACGCCTTGGAAAATGCTTCAGTAAAGAAATGATACTGCTGAGACGCATGGTTTCTCATCTTTTCACTTCTTTTCACAATCACAAGCAGTGGTTGCCTGATTAACCTGCAAGTTTGAGAAAATCTGCCAATGCCTGTGCTCTCGAGGCCAATATGCAAATATCATACAAATTTTACGACACCTTTATTACACATTTTAGATTATGTTCATACGGTTGATACAAACAATTATTTTGCTTTATGGTCAATCTTTCAGTAACTTAGTACCCATAACACAAGCCCAAAAGGCTCTGTAGCTAAGAGCATTAGTAGCAATAGACTACTTACAAAACAATCTTTTGGCTCACTGCCATTATAAACTCTGTTGCTTTATTTTATTTATAAGTAGCACTTGGCCCACGCCAATATTTAGAAAGGAGGAAGACTGATATATAATGCCAATATCCAGTTGCTAAAAGTAAAATAATATATTTAAATGAAGCACTGTTTGCACTCTTGTCTTTTTGTTATCAATAAAAAAAAGATTTTAGTTATATTGCACATAAAATCAGCATTTATTGACAGGTCACATCATTTCTTTTAGCTCGAATCAGTCTGGCCATTCCCCTCAGAGATTCTCCTGGCAGTGTCGCCCACAGAACTGCTCCATATTTTCCGTTCTCTATAAACCCTAGAGATGGTTGTACCAACAGCCATGCCACGTACAAAATCACTTAAATCACCGTTCTTCCCCATTCTGATGGTCGGTTTGAACTTCTAACGTTTATCTTGACAATGTCTACATGCCTAAATGCAGTGAGCTGCTGCCATGTGATTGACGGAGTAGATATTTACATTCATGTACAGTTAATAAGGTGTATAAAATAAAGTGACCAGTGAGTGTATTTGTAGAATAGTTCCAATACGTACTGCTTTTACATAAAAGCTCGGCAGTTTATGATGAAAGGATGAGGTGAATTGCATCAATCAATCAAAATTTCTTTCTATAGCGCTTTTTACAATAGAGCATTGTATCAAATCAGCTTTACAATATTATATTATCTTAAAAGGCCAATCTCAAATTGAGCAAGCCTAGGGCGACAGAGGAAAGGAAAAACTCCCTGAAAGTAGAAGGAAGAAACCTTGGGAGGACCAAGACTCAAAAAGGGACCTGACCTCTTTGGGTGGCCTAGATGGTAATTAGGTAAATACTTAAAAGTATATTAAAGTAATAGTAAAATTAAGTCAGTAATACAATTTTAATCAATATTCATATTTAAGTTAACTAAAATAAAATAAAAATTAAGTAATCCAAAATAGATTTTAAAATCAGTCCTCAGTGGGAGGTCCTAGGAGGACTTGGTGCTCCTAACAGAAACATACACTCACCTGGTAAAAGTATGGATTGGGTTCAGACTCTCCGATTCCATTGAAATCCTCCACATTGATGAGCTGGAAGTCATAGGTCAATCCTGGGTTGTGGGCCTGGAACACAGGCTGGCTCTGAACATGAGGCAGGTTCCCGAGCTGCTTATAACGCCAGTTATACAGATTACACAGACTGCAATAGACACACACAGTCACTCTCAGTATCATGGAAGTAAACTCACATTTTTTCAACTATTACACAATAATGCCTTATCAGGAGGACGTTACTTTGACTCGAACACTGAATCATGGTTTTGGTCATGGACAAACTAACCTGGCACGAGCTCTGCCCTGAGCATCCAGGTCCACAGTTGGCACTCCTAGCCTTACAAATCGTGTGAACAGAGACTGCTCCATGTTCGAGTACTTCTGGAAAGCCATGTTCTTAATGACAGGAGGCAGCTGGTGATGATCACCAATCATAATCCAGCGCTTTAGCCGGCTGTAACCATCCTCTGGATTCTGTCATGTTGGGAGAGGAAGAAGTGTTAGCCCTCTACGTGAGTCTTAAGGTTTATACAGATTACAGCTCATTTTCGCATGCAGTTAATCCTACTGGAGAAAGAAATCTACCTAAAACCTGTATCAGTTGTCAGTTTCTGTCCAGAGGATGCTGTTGGCTGGATATTTTTGGCATGGTGTACTATTCTTATTCTAGTGTTGCTTCTGCTCCTATAAAAACAGCCTATCCAGTCACAACCGGTGTCATTTGCATGCTAATATCTTATCAATAGTGGACCTTGGGTGGATGTTTCCACTGACAGTTTAGAAGGCACAGAAGTTACCCATAATTTCTTTGGCTTCTCTCTGAAAGCACAAGCCATAATAAATAAGTAATTGCATGCAAACAGTGCAATCTTTGCAGCACTGTTTATTTCACTCTGCTGAAAAGTTTTGCTAACATCACATTTATCATTATAATGCCAAGAGGAATGCCTAAATAATTCAAATACTTTCCGCTACATGTATTGTGACAGTCATTCTTTTACATTACTTCGGCTGCAGTGTAGGTGAACAGGATAAAAGTTGCCCATCCCCATATTTGTTGTGTAAAATTTTGATTCACACCGTTTCACACCATATTTATTTTGCAATTCGTATGGTTTGGAGAGACCCCCATAAGTCATGCTTCAAATTGCTAGTTCTGTCTGACAAATAGAAATGGTGTAATATCTATATCCTAATTAACAACCTTGAGATGAACTACTGAAAGCATAATTAGCATCCTGCGGCTAATGAAATCTCCCCTGGTTTTTGTGAGCAGTGTTCATTTGTTTACTGAAGAAAATAATACAAGATTACTCTGTGAGTGGCAAAAGTATGTAAAAGATTAGCAGTTAATTTGAAGGTGAAATTAAGAGTCAGATGTATCAATCAATGGGATGACAATCCATATAGTGAGTGAGTGAATACTGTGATGTATTTAAAGCACAGGTTCTCTCTCACAGTCTGTGGAAGTGCAACAGGGCATAAAAAAAGGAGTTCTCTGATGACCGCAGAAAAAAGCCACAAAATGATCTCAGTTAAGAATTTGGTCTCCACCAATTCTTAGTCAGACAGATTGTGTACACATGGTCTCAAGACCATGATTACTTTGTAGACCAACAAAGATCACTTCAAGAGCAAGACTGTAAAACTCTTCAAAGTAACAAAGGTCATTCTAGGCAGCTAAAGTCTTCTCTGACACTGGCTAATGTTGATGTTCAGAAGACCACTATATCAGGAGAACACTAAACAATTTAATGCGCATGGTGGAGCTGCAAGGAGAAAGTCATTGTTGTCCAAAAAAATAAAATAAAATTTGCCCATCCCATGACACATTTTGTGGATGGAGGAGACCAAAATAGAGCATTTTAAATTAAATTATGTGTGCTATGTCTATAATCAACCTTATTCTACTTGAAAAATATATTTTGTGATTGCTGCATCTGGGCCAGGACAGTTTATGAGCATTGATGAATAATAAATTCTGAAGCTCTCAAAGAAAACATCAGTACAACAGTGCAATCTGTCCATAAACTGAATGTCTGAAGAAAGTGGGTCACACAGCAAGACAGCATCCTTAAGCACACAAGCCATTCTACCAAAAAAACGATAAAAGAGGACAAAACGTATTATGATGTAAGTCACATAATTATGCATGAATATAGAATATTCTGTAAGGTTTCTAGCAACACTAAGTCTGTAGGCCAACCAGGTGCTTTAGTTGCTCTGAAACGTCCATAGTGCTGATGTACTTGCCTTTTTAGCCTGTAAATATTTCAGTCTGACTTTAGTATAAACCAAGAGCTGTGATCTCTGGAGCCCTCAAGACAGCACCTAGTGACAGCAGTGTCTGCTTTCTAGCAAACAACTCCCCTTTGAAGTAGCCACACACATTACAGCCTGAACATCCCCTCCTCAAAAAAAAACAAACGAAAAAGTAAAAAACGAACATCTGTGTTTACTCACAGCTCAGGACAATTTAGTAACCTTAAAATAGCCTAAGCTCTTGTTGACAAGTGCACCAGTGGAGTACAGAGGTTTTCTGTCACAGGGAGACAGCAATTAGACTCTGACAATGAAACAAGTGGAAGTGCGTTAGCTCATAATTGAGATTCAGGCTCAACACTGATTTCATGAGGTCAAGCACAGTCCAATCAACAATTGAGAGGCAATGAAGAGAAAATTAGCACAGGACACATTCATCAAGAGATGTGTCTGTGAGAGAAACAAACTAACCATGGTAACAGTAAAGCTCATTTACAGCTAAACAGATTATATGATACAGTTAAGCAGATCTCTGAGTGAATATGTAAAAGGTCGTACCTGTAACAGGAGCGGAATAAAGGTTTCTATCTCCAGGATCTGAGCTGCTTCTTCCATCAAGATGTTATCATACTGAAATAAAACAAAGAGCGGTTTGACAACAGTCCTGACCTAACGATAAACTTTGAATCACTAATTAGTAAAATACTTACCTTAAACCCAAGCTCCACGAGATCATGGCGTTTGAGAGCAGCGTGCGTGCAGGTCATGGCGATGATCTTGGCCTCCTTCACAAGTAGGTATTTAGATCTGTCCAGCCCACTGCGCAAGAGCTCAAAGGCTCTAAACTCCTGCAGGAAGAGAACGGTCATAATTACAGATTTCCATATACAGTCGAATCCGGTTCATTGGACCACCGGTTAATGGGACCAGCCGCTTATTCGGACCGAATCCTAAAGTACGAAACAAATCCTATTATATACGTGTAATTTTATTCGCTTATTCGGACCAAAACTGGACCGCTTAATTGGACCAAAGAACGTGAGAAGCGAACAAGAAAAAGAAGCCACAAGTTGCCACCTAGCGGATACAATTGTTCTATAATGTAAATACAAGGTATGCAGTACCAGATGAGATGCTGGATGCTGTGGTAGGGTGGGTGGATACAGTTTGCATATTTGTGGCCTGTAAATTGTAGACAGGTTTAATCAACTATGATGGCGTTTCTCAGATAATAGCTTTTAGGCGATATTTCAGGACAAAAAGTGACAAACATATTAAAGATTAGGGGTGTAACAGTATACTCAGAATTCTTTTACAATAAGATATTCAATAAAAGACAGTGGTAATAAAATAAAGTGATAATGCAAAACAATGCACGTCTTGAATAAAAACAAAACAAAAAAAAAAAACCCTCGACCAATTCAGTAAACAATAAATAAAAACAAAATGTTCTATTGTAGCTTTGTAAGCTTGTAGCTTACATTTCTGAAAAATAAAATTTCAAAATTATGTGTACTTTTCTTGCATTATTAAAAAAAAAATCTTTATCCAGGTGAATAAGCTTTGTATGTAGGGGAACAAATCAGAGAAGCAAACCAGCATCCTACAATAAGGCTGAGACTCGGAGCATTGGTTATAAATAATTGATGTGTTCCCATTTTAACACTAATATTAAATGGATCAAAAGCATGCAACATTTATGAGACAATTTAACATTGGCCTGTCCTTGGACTATGAGCAGCAGCTCAGTGGTATCCTGTTTCATGGTTAGATCACAAGAAACGACAGAGACACAGGAAAAACCTGGCTGCAGCATCTGCAGAATTTCTGAAACAAGAGAGCAGGGCATCTATTACAGTCTTGTCTCGTCAGCAGCTGCCTTATCAAATGGAGAGACATGTATCTGGTAAATGTGGCCTTCGATTCAATTCTTCTCTGATGGAAAATTATACCAAGAGGTAAAGTCTACTAGCTGCACCCAGTGATTGTACTGCTATAGATGCTTGGAAGTCAAACAGAATGTCAAATGCTTGTTATTTCTTTTAAACTTCACTGCTTACAGATTTGTAACACGCTTATGTAATTTGGTACATACATTCATACTGTATAATAACCTGTTATGCTAGGGTGACTTGACAGTCAAACAAAAAAAAGAGCCGAGAATAAAACAGAAAGGAAGGGCAATCAGAAGTGATACCTGAGAGAACATTTAGTAGACAATGTTAAGAGAAATCTGATACAATTAGGCAGCAAATGTGTGCTTGAGGTGAGAAAAAGGCTGATGAGACAAAACATTGCTATTTGTTGTTCTGTGAATGTGTGGTGTTAACGTTTTGACTTCATATTCACATATTCTTAGTAATTTTATTACTTAATGAGCAGATTACTCAAAAGGTTTCGTTCAACAAAGTTATGTTTCTTAACAGTTATTCCTGTTACAATGTGACACACCGTGATACAATTAAGAACTCTTTGCATTTAGCTGACTCCGGGTAACCAAACCCTTTACAAAACTTACTTCCAGCTGAGTGAAGATCTTGCGAATGTGGCGGTAGCAGCCTTCTGCTATATCCATGTCTTCCTGGTAGCTTTGGCCTTTAATCACAGGCTGGGGTGCGTTTGAAAAGTACTTATGGAAAGGAAAGTGTGCAGCCACGTCCTGCACGTTGACCTCCCGGCCCGGTTTGGGCTTGACCTTGCTCATGTACTCTTCCCAGCGAGACATCACCTGCAGCAGGAGGGAGTGAGGGCATAAGAGATATCACTGCCTGAGGCTTTCACATGCAGTTCTAAACCAGCAGAAACACGTATCCTCTTCCTGGCATGACACCCAGCTTAATTAGTATAATTCTTACTGCAGGCCTACCACTTCATAAATACCTTACTGTAACTTATTTACTATACATGTGATTGCATATCACCTGGCTGCTTTAAGCACCAAATGAGAGAGACATGTAGTGAAAAACCCTGTTTAAAGGTCGTGGGCAGATTGACAACTAGGATTTAGATGTCTGAAACCAGAACAAGCTGAGGGTGTCTGCTATTCTCGTCCTCTCACAGCCTAGAGTAGGGGTGTTAAACAATGGGGCAAAATCAGTTTAAGTGCTTACATAAGAAATTCTAAAGTTTAGCATTTCATTTGTATGAAAAAAAGAATGAAATATTGCCTGTAGCTGCTGATGTGACCACTGGTTGCTTAACATCCGCATTAATGTATAATGTATACTCTTTACTGCCCGGGTGTGAACTGGACTAGACTTGAACAGAAAGTACATGAAAGTGGAGGGCATGAGTCATGAAGTCTGCACTGCATTTTACGCAAAAAAGGTGCTGTGTAGTAAATCAATGTTGTTACTAAAACAACACAATTTTAACTGAGTGGAGGAATTGGGTTTTGAAGTGTCACCGTAGGTCCCCTAATTTTTATGAGTGGTGTATATGAATGCATGGTTAAATATAACATTTTTAAAAATAAAACAGTTCCAACTAATATTAGTCATTTCTTTATATACAGTATAAGTGTACTGCTTAAATATTGTTGTTGTTTAGTAATGCAGTCCCTCAGGAAAAAAAAAGCTTCATCTAAAGTAATGATGATATTGAAAAATATTGCAAGAGGTTTGTATAACCCTAATGTGAGAATCTAATACAGTCGAATCCGGTTCATTGGACCACCGGCTAAAGGGACCAGCCACTTATTCGGACCAAATCCTAAAGTACCGAAACAAATCCTATTATATACGTGTAATGTTATTCGCTTATTTGGACCAAAAGTCGTCACTTAGCCACTGCAAAGCGGGTCAGTGAGATATGGGAGGATTTTTGGGATCCCCGGGAGAATTTATACTTTTATCAAAGGTCAGGAAATCCGAAAAGTTGACAAGAGCAAAACCAGCGGGAGGTGACCACGCCCACCACTTTCTTGATTATGTTCAAGTGCAGTCCGTTATGAGAAGGCGTCAGATCCCACTGGATAAGTTCTTCAAACGTAGACTGGAATTTAGTAAGAACTTGTTTTTTTTTTACAGTTTTATGCTTTGCATGCTGAGTATCTATACACTGTGTTGTAGATCGTTTTGAAAAACTAAATATTTTCAATGAACAAAGTTGGTGAGCAACAGTAGTTCTTGTTTGTATGTTTGCTATACGTGTATATCGTACAATAAAGGTTAATAGCCATTTAATATGTTACATAAATTATAGCACGTCCCGTCCCGGGCATGTTCGTTTAATCATACCAGCCGGTTATTAGGACCAAAACGATCGTTGTCCGATTAAACAAATTCGACTGCATATCAATAAAAAAAAACATATTAGTCTAACATGGAGCTCAATGGCATGGTTTTAGTCCTATAGTTTTTAAAATCTCTGTTTTACTCAAGCTGAACAATCTACAGTTTGGAAAACAATTCATAAACCACTTCAAAGTTTCTTAAAAATCAACATATTTACATGTATGGCAGCATTCCAGTATCTGAATTCCAACACAGACACACCTCGTTTTGCTCAGTGAGGTACTGATCAGCTATTTTTATTGACTGAACCTATATAAGTTATATCAAGCAAACAAACGTATGTAGTTGTATTATTAATCAATTAATTATTAATAGGTCTGAAAACACTGCATCTTTGTTATTTTCCACTTAATTTACTGCAATTACATGCTCTTGTTATTGCTGCAAATGAATATTTTTCTTTGGAATGTGTAAGTAATTTCTAGGGAAAAAACTCTAATTAATTAAAAACTCTAATTAAAACTCTAATAATTTCTTAAATCAATATTCTCTGCTCACTAGGTAGCCCTCTCTTTCCATGAAATAGACTTTATTGAAATAATTCAGCTTCAAAGACATTAATAGCAATTCTGATGATTTGTAATAATAACGTTTTTAAACTGATGTTTGTTTTATGACTCCGCTCTGCTCACTTCTCCTCCAATCCTCTCACGTTTCCTTGTGTACATGCTGTGTTTGCTTTTTCTCCAGCCTCTCCTCTCCCTATGACCTCTTGCTTTCCTTTGTGTTGCCCAGCTCTCACACCATTCCATTAATGCTACTGATTAAAACCAATAAAGCTCTGAGCAAACTGGAAGTTACAAAGCTCAAATCAGCATCCAAACATGTTTGTAGCTTTTTCTTGGTGTGGAGGCATACAGAGAAACATCTTTAGAGGAAAGTTACCCAGGTCATACCTGGTAAAGGTAAAAATGGCCGGCCGTTTCACACGTGTAGGAAACATCCCCTGGGACATCGAGACTCTCCTGCAGACGAGCCACTTCTCTCAGAAGCTCAAGCCTTCGCGCCAGCACGTAGTTCACTCGACCATACCTAAAACACAGCAGTTACAGATATCAGTGACAATACAAATGTGTGTTGATGCCTGTTCGAGTCTAGGGTTATACTATGTTTTTTTAACCTTGCTCTTTCCTCATGAAAGCCACAGAGTGCAGGTGGCTAGGAATAAAAAAAATATTAACTGAGGGATAAAATTATTAATGGATGATGCTGATAGACAGCGTTGTGGCTGGTGGACGATATATAATGCCGATATCGCAATTTTTTTTTGCAGTGTTTAAAACTAATAACAATAAACGAGACACAATTGCTGACCTTAACATTAATTTAAGCTATAAGGTCAAAAACCTGCTTATCTTATCTGACTGGCTCTTATGCTGTCTGCACCATGCACTTCCAGAGCAGACCGGCTCAGTCTTCTTTCATCATCACTGATCTTGCAGTATCAACATCAATCACAGAGCCAATGTCTCATTCACATTAGCCAACGCATGATTAGAATTGCCAGTGTTGCTGTTTGTCACTTAAAGTGAGGGATAAACAGAGTTTTGAACATATTCCACAAACTTTAGAATTATTGGAGGAATATACAAGGTCATTAAGATGTACAGATTCTGTTATTACAAGGATAAAACTGTATTAATCCTGCATACATGTAAATAGCCATGATAGCACCAGCCCACTTGTTAATTATGCCAGTGCTGTCACTTGATGCAAGGAACGGCCTAATTTATTCAAGTTATTCAATGACTATAGGAGTCTGGGTTGTGTAACCCAAAAGAACACAGCACTAAGGAACCTAATTAGGAGGTCCATTTATGAAAGCCTGAAGCACTTTTGATAAAGGACTTGCTACTAATAAGGATTAGCAGTGGCCATCTTTTACTGCCTCTCAGCCTCACCTGCTGAAATCCTTTTCAGTCTCCAGCTCCTCCTCACCATGACCCAGACGCAGGAGATGCCGCTCATCGATGTCCAGGGCCATAATTTTTTCAAACAGTTGGTTCAGTGCCTGGGTGGGTGGAACACAAGACACACTGGTCAGGCATAAACTATCTACGTGGGGGTAGTAGTGAGGCTGGGGTATAATTCAATGAACAGCTCCACAACAGCAAATAACAGAGGTTTTCTCAGTAAGTGGAAGTCCTCTGAGTCATGATAAACAATAATCAGTGCTCAGAGAAAATGCTGACCTATAAAAGGAGGCTTTCTTAAAAGGTTTCACAGTTACACAGTTTCAAAACAGATCAAAGAACATGCTTAACCTGACATTTCCGAGCATGAAATGACCACGTTTCAATGACTGCCATTTCATATTCTATCATATTATTATAACTAAGTGAAGCTAAGCCACC
Organism: Parotocinclus haroldoi; assembly: GCA_034779995.1. Lineage (NCBI taxonomy): Eukaryota > Metazoa > Chordata > Actinopteri > Siluriformes > Loricariidae > Parotocinclus > Parotocinclus haroldoi. The sequence continues at coordinate 14,376 of JAUZST010016431.1, forward strand.
GAAGGCAGAGCTCTACCTGATTGGAGTGAGTCACAATGAGCGTCCGCTGCTCTGGAAAGTTGTGGTAAAGGTTGGAGATTATCTGCACAGCTACATCTGTTTTGCCTGTACCAGGGGGACCCACAACCTGTGTACAGAGTGAAAAAAAGACAGTCAGATAAACTACATCTCAGTGTTAGTGGTGTGCCATATGTATCGTCTACAATAACGCTTTAATTATTGTCTTAAGGTACTGCACGTCCACCACAAACCAAGCAATCTTTCTACCTACAAAATGAAAAGCAACAGATGGCAAGACATAAAGACTGTCACCAATTACATCATACAAATTCAATTTGTTGAGAAAGATGGGTTTAAACAATTTTTAAATACTTTGTCAGTTGAAATTATACAGTCCAATTATTGTTACCAACAGAATTCCGGATAAATCAAGAAAATATTTTTGGTCAATACTGCAATACACATTGCTAAAAACATCAGTCATGCAGCACAGTAAGAAAAGTTGGCCTATACTTAAAAAGATGTTAACAGAGCCACGAATGTTTCTCATTGCTCAATGTGTGTGGATATGGATATATATATATAAACCCACACCACACACCATCTCTCTAGCGTTTGCATTGCATTTCATGTAGCAGAGGCCCTCATCCAAACAACATGCTAGCAGAGCGTGATTATGCATCTTGCTTTAGGATCCCAAATTCATAGATTGGCAAAGCTGGGTTTTGAACCCTGGACTTTCTTGTACACAGTCCAGTACCTTATCTGCCGTGCCACCCACAGTCCCCATGTCTGTGGAGATTAAGAAATTATTCCACACGGCTGACATTTGTTCTTATATGTCAGTCCTTTACATTTTGACACTTGATTTCACACCTATGGAACAAATTTACCTTCCATGTGCATTTCTGAAGTGTTCCAGATTCTTTATCTGGAGCTCATATATACCCCAAATGCACTGCACTGCTGGGTTTCCATTTGCAGCTAGACTGATTCCTCTACCATTACCCGTTGCATCACTACCTGCTATTCATCTACCTTTGGTTTACAATGTTTTTGTGCAACTATATAAAAATATAGTTCTTGGATGCATGACCTTCCTTGTAGAAATATTCTGCTTAACATGCAAGGTCTCACAGCCTGAACCAGAAAATGCTGTGACTTTATAATGGCACTAGATCTGTAACAGAGCATGGCTAATTCAAATAGATGGAGTTACTGTGAGAAGTTTATTCACTGTAAGCTTTCATAACAGTATGGGGAATATGGTATAATGCAGCAGCAAAGAACAAGTCATTGGACTGCAATGGTGCGCTTTCAAACTTAGAAGGCTGTGAAAAGACTTTTAATAGACGGAAGTCTGACACTCTTAAATGTAAAGACAAGTCAGAGTTTATTCACAGGCTATGATTTTGCAAAGGCTGGAGATCCTGCATGGTTAATATTTGCAAAACTCCCACACAAAAGGGAGAACCCAAGGCAAGTGATTTGGCTATGTCACCACGTCAGTAGTTAGTCTACAGAGACAGGCATGTGGAGCGATTTATTTTATAACTCTGTCGTTAGTTATCCTGCCATATTTACTTCCAGTCAGCTTCCCAATAAATAACAGCCAGCTGCCCATGCCATGCAACCAATCAGCGGTATGTGGATGCCTCTCAATCAGCAGCCTGCATAAACACTGCAAGGCCAGCAAGGACACCCTGGCTCATTTACTGAAGGCCTCTCGCCGCCCATATTTCAACTTACTGTCATTCCGACAACATTTACATGAATGATGGCTATGTCAATGAGATAGAGCCTTGATTTCCAGTGACAATAACAACCGCGCAACATCATGGCCACCAGAGGAATGCCGAATGATGAACATGCTGTCATTAACACTAATCCTGAGAACAGTTAGCGACAAGAAGCAGTGAAAAGAGTAAAACAAAGGGAAACGCTCTTACCATGGTGAGACCAGGCTGCATTCCTGCACGGATAGCCTCAATTTGAGTCGGGGTGAATGGGATGTTGTTCCTGTTAAAATATACAGGGTCAGAGTGAGAAGCCCCATGTAAAACACATATCACCGAAAATCTGGAAGGAATAAGGTAATATCAATACTTGATGTTCAAATTAAAGAAAAACAAAAAGCTGTCAACACTCATATAATACTGTAAATAAAATGACAGGCATTTCACAGTTTCATTGTCTAACCCCTGTAGGTTTAACTTAATTCTGAACATTGGTTTGTATTTATATGCAGCTTTCAGAATCCTGAATAATCTCTAATTAATTCAGACTATTACTATAAACCTGTTAATTGGGCAACTTAGTTTAATTATTTTTATCAAACCTAGTTAAGGGTCCCTTTCTTCCTTTTTTCTCCTTGCCACTGTCACCCTAACTTTGGGCCTAGCTATTTGTAAAGCTGCTTTGGGACAACACTCCACTGCCAAGAGCACTAAAGAAATCAAACTGATTGACTTCAAAAGGCTTGTAATAGTAAACACTACGGCAAAGGTGTACATAATGGTACATTTACACTATTCTTACCGTTTGGGCTGATTGTAGGGGTATGGTCCCCGGTTTGGAATCACATGAGGCTCCACTACAAGTGTGAGATCTTCCTCCTTCTGCTCCTCTTCCATTCCTGCTTTCCTCTTCTTTCCCTTCACATTAGGTACAGGAAACTTGATTCTAACCAAAAACAAATTCCAAAGAATTTCAGTGTTGAGGATTGAATTCACATTTATATTCATTTGCTGTTAACGCATTTAAACAGAGCCAACCTGAATGGCGGAACCTGTTTTGCTGGGTCGTCTTCTGTGACCTTCACTGTGTAACCAGGGAAACAAGACTTAAGGTGATCAATGGACAGGAAAGTATCATTGAAGTCCAGGGAAGAGATTTGATTAGGCATCTTGGAGTAATGTGCACTCCCAGGGTCACCGTATCCCAGAATAATGTCATGCAGCCAATCAGGAACGACACACTCAGTGTTCATTAAGTTGCGTATGGTCTCCAGTACAGCCTAGAAAGCATTAGTAGAGCTTTAGCACAACTATACTTCAAAACAAGAGAGATGCATTAAGATGGGTGAAAAAGGAGAAATAAATATATTGATAAAATGTCTAAACTTCTCAAACTTCTTCACAAGAAAAGCCTGTGTGTCAGTAGTAGTGTGCAACATGCAAGATGCTTCCACTGACCTTGAAGTTGTTCTCTTTGGGCTTGCGCCTCATGATGATGTTAAAGGTCTCGTAGGGGTCCTCGGCGCGAGTCTGGATGCTGTTTGTCATGTCCTGCTGATACTGATTGGGGTCCAGCCAAACACGGAATGTTCTGGTGTCACCTTTCAGTTTAGGTTTTGGATCAGGGCCTTGAAACAACATTAAAATACAAGCAATGAAATGAAAGCAACTTTTGTGACATCAGGTCATGATAAAAGACTCTCTTGCTAAGACAAGAGCAATTAACCTTTTGATTTACAAAAGGTCTAGAGGAAAATATCTTCGCCCTGATTTATCCTGGGAAATTCATTCACTGGGTGCAGGTAGAATGGAACCCCGGTGAACTTGTCATTGTTGCAGTGCCAAGGAATAAATCCCTTCCCTGTTCACCCTTCCATTCCTCAAAGACAGGCAAATAGGCCTGAGTTGCACTTGGCTGGAAGGCACCACTAGACCAGCTGAGTAAGATGTAAAGCCAGTTGTAGATATAGTCAGAAACTGTAGCTCATCTGTTGTTGCATAGTATCTGTTAGTCATCGTTAAAACGTCAGGCAATTCTGGTGTCATTCGTGGTTGGTGGTTTATTTCCTAATCTACTTTTACCAGCACAATACACACTAACACACCAGCTCACCAGTATCAGTGTAGCTCTGAGAATGATCCACCACCCAAATCGTACCTAATCTTCAGTGGTCCTGTGGGGGTCCTGACCATTAGAGGTATAGAAGACTAAGAAAGTGTGTACAGAGAAACAGATGGACTACAGTCTGTAATTGTAGAACTACAATGTGAAGTGATTCCTAAAATATATAAACTTCAAAATAAGGGCGTCTGCTAAATGCTGAAAATGTAAATGTAAAATATAGAATGAATGTTGCAAATTACTGCAAAGTTGGAAACTTGGTTGTTTCTATTAAGATGAAGCCAAAACCTGCTCCGCTATTAAGAAAGGTTTACTATTTAATCATTGATTATTGTGCCACATCTCAACCACTCAGAGCAAAATGTGTTTCTTGATACTGTCAATTCCATGGTTATATGCAGAGGTTCCGTATTGTTTTTAGAGGGTTAAAAAAAATTAAAAAAAATTAAAAATTCACACGGCTCAGAAGTGACACCCACCTTCCTCGATGACCCTTCCCTTATCATCCAGCATGCCCTGCACCTCACAGCCCCTGACGTACACCAAGCCTGCCTGCTCCACAAAAGGCTGTCTCCGGTCAAAACGTGTGCCGTAAGGCAATGTGGGCCTCACCGTGATCAGGAAACAAACATCATGCTTCCGCAACCCTGTAGAGAAAAAGAAGGACGAGAGAGTGGTGGTGGAGATGAGAAAATGAGAAGAAGGGATGAGAAGAAGCTCGGTCAGTACATGATAATCTCATGTCAGCACACATGGATCTTCTAATTATAGCCAGAGAGATGAGCAATAGAATTTCTGGCTCACGATCAACCTGCAATTATGTCCTCCTTTTTCAAATGTGCACTTTCTATACTAATCCTACAGTTTTTTGATTTGCAACATTGTAAAACGCTTTAAAAAACTGCAGCTTAAACCTGGCTTTAGGGTGACTGCTTCAGCATGTTGCTTTAAGTCCTAGAACTGTGCCGTACTCTGTTAAGTTCAGAGTGCCGCAAGCCTGATTAATGTTTAAAGAAAATGGTTTCATTAATGCAAATCTGATGCTGAGCGTTCTTTCTCATGAGACATTTGCATATTTATTCGGGTCTGTATGCTGTAGTCAACACCCACTGCATCTCCTCACATACTGCATTTACTGGCTGATACCCCTGTTGACTCAACAAATATTATTATTATACAAGACAAATGGATACAATGACTAGGACACGCTATGAAACAATGGCAAAGAAGATAGAAACTATAATAAAGGTCATGGAGGAGAGAAACTCATTCAAAGAGGGCAGTAAGGATTTATTAGGGAACATAAAGAATTTACAATCCTGCTGGAAAACGTGTGTGTGTGTGTGTGTGTGTGTGTGTGTGTGTGTGAGCACGAGCCATTAAATAATGACAGAGTGCACAGACCTTCCCATTCTGCTTTGATGTGGTCTTGTACATTGAGGTTTAGAGTGACGTCAGCACGCACTCTAGCAGGCCAGTTCTCTCCGATGTTTGGTTTGGCCACTTCAACAATGGAAAAGGACATAATGGTCTGTGCCATTCTGGCCCATCCACCGAACACCACTCCACCATACTCCGACTGCCTGTGGGAGACAAATCAGTCATTAGAAATAAACTCTCCAGTAAAAAGTGATGACGTACCAAACTAAAAAAAAAATCCAAATCGCTAATTCTATTGAATGGTCCTAACAACAAATCATTAGTGTGAGGATTACCAAGAAGGAAGAAAATAAACTACAAATAAAGGTGTAGAAACATCTCCGAAACGATCAAGAGAATTGGGAGAGCCTCCAGAGCTAAAATTTCAAGTATCACGGCAAAGGATCGGAATACTTATTTACATGTAAAAAACATTGTTTTTTCCTTTTTCAAGAGCTTTGCAAAAAGTTATATTAGCACATTGTAAATGTAACAGTGTAAATAAAGTACTTGTTTTTATCAAGGATATCATGTTACATTCCAGCAGAAGCTCTAATTTAGACCTCTTATAAAACTCCCAACTGAAAAACCAACCAAACAAAACCCTAGTGCAAGAAAAAAAGAAAACTAATGCCTGTTTCATATACAGTTCAAAAATGCCTAACCATATAACATATAGCTCCCTTATCCACAGTCTTGTAACTAATACAATCCAAGCAATTTGAGGTTAAGGGCCATGCTCAAGGATCCAACAGTGAAAGCTTGGCAGTGCTGGGACTTTTTTTTTTAATTAATTAGCCCAGTGCGCCAAGACTATCCATTAAGGGTCTACAAATGGTGCTGAATACTAACCATGGCTTCATTCGTACTACAACATCTTCTATGTCTTGTCTGATCTCGTAGGTGGACTCCAGGCGGAAAAGGTTAAAGTTCCTCAACAGGTAATCATGAAGAGTCAGAAACTGCAGGTTAAGCTTTGGCAGAGCTAAACAACCTGCACATAAAATATATTATACATAAAATATATTTCTATTTTTTTTCTTTTACTTTCATAATTCTCTGGTACACACAGAGCAGAAGAAAAAGGTCGACCTTCGCCTGAATAGTACTCTGAGGGGACAATGTTCTCATCCCAGATAATCTTCTCCGTCGGATAGAGGGGCATCTGGTTAAGTTGCTCAATCTGAGAGATTCTCCGCTCATGGCGTGACACCTGTTCATATTCAAGCGAGAGCAACAAAATGGGTTAATTAATGACCTGTTTCCTGTATGCTTATCCTATGCTGAGACTCTATTACACACTGGAGTGTGAGATCTGTGCAGAATCAGCTCAGGGCAAGACATTGTACACATATCACATTCAATATTGTAAAAAAGACTGAGGCAGTCGATTGGATATTACACTGGCTACAGTGACAAGCATAAAGAAAGGCCTAAAATTACACTTGAGAAATATCAGTATCTGGCAGCTTGCCACGTTTACCATTTATAGTCCAAAAAAGATTGATGAGGAACCTTTTTTGGGAAGGGTAGCAGGCAGGGAACCACTTTTTTCAGAAACGAAACACGGTGAAAAGGCTGTGCAAAAACTCACAAAGACAGAAAACTGTCAACAAGTATTGGGGCGGATAAATCTTTTTATCAGTTTGAAAACTGAGTCCAATCGTCAACAATATGTTATGTGGTCATTAATCCACTGCTAATACAACACATCCAATGGTGGCCTATGACTTGTGCACAGTAATGTATATTGTCATGTATATTATCATGAGCATTACACTTCACTGCTATCAGACACCAGCTGGTCATAAAACAATACATGTCATAACCCGTGTTTTTGCTTCAGATTAAAATGTGACCTACTTATAAACACCACCTAGTGACCCAAAAGGCACTTTAATAATCTGAGAGCAGACTAGAGAGAGGTCACAGACTGATTATGATCAGAAATGTTCACTTGGTGATAATTATTTCCATCGGTAATGTAGAATCAGTACAGTCTGATTCTTACAGCGTTTCAACTTGTAATTAATGAGCAGTATATGACTAGGAATTGTGTGACGTGGAATAGTGTGTAGCTCTTAAAGGAAATCTACACATCAGCTTCTACTTTGGATCACATCTCACACATTAGTACAATTGAAAAACTGTGCTCAAATAAAAAACAGCAGTAGCAGTACCAAAAAAATGTTACTTTTTAAAGTACCGCTGATAAACAATACATTTTTAAGAAGGTGGACTTAACATAGTACATTTGTCAGTCTGAAAGAAAATTCTCGTTTGGTGGTATAACATAACTCAGTACTTGGGTTATCGAATTAAATGAGGAGTCAATACAATGCTGATCACCTACTTGTTTCTACACATATTATCCGCGTTCAGTTCCACTTACCATATAGGTGCACATTGTAGTTCTACATGTACAGACTCTAGTCCATTTGTTCTATATATACCTTGTTAGTCCCACACACTAACACCACCAGAATATCAGTGTCAATGCAGTGTTAAAAATTATCCACCACCCAAACAGCACATGATATTTGGAGAATAAAGGGGACTAAAAGTATGCAGTCAAACAGATGGACTGCAGTCTGTAACTCTAGAATTGCAAAGTGCTTCTATATAGAACTGATGAAAATGAGAATGTGTGAAGAAACAAGGAGTGAACGTGTATTCTCCATAAATGACCTCAGAATCATTAATTAGTCACTCAGACCATGTCACAGTAATCAGGCTGTTTGGATCTTCCACAGTTCCTAGATACAATTTTGTCTGATTTATAGTTTCTGGGTCTGAAACCAAAAGCCACAGAAAGTATGATGTGCCTTATGCTTACTTCAATATTTATATACTATCAACATGATTGAACCTGCCCCCAAAACAGCAATAAGATACAAGACAATTAAATAGAATTAAGAAAGCACCTAACTTAAAGCCAAAGCAAGATTTACTTCTTTAGCACTTTTTAAAATGGAACCGTTTCAGAGCAACTTTAACCTTTTCCTATATTTTCCTTTTATATTAACCTTTTCCTTTTTCTATATTCTTCTATTCGCTAGGTACAACACCCAAACTGAGTAAATATATGGTGACAGCGACATGGGATAACTTGAAACATTATAAAAAAGAAACTTTGGAAGCACTCAAACAGTGACTGATCCTCCTTGAGCAGTTCTTACGGGATATTACATTTGTGTGATCAGTATATATAAAACTTTTATTTCAATACAAACTCCATTCCATTCTGTACTAATTGCTTTCTATACAATTTGAAGGAAACAACAATCTAAAATGTGAACATGCAGTTATAAATCCTGAGCTGTTAGTTTTGTCTAATACCTTATCACTTTTTAGATACACACTATGCTTAACTGCTCCTTTCCATTTTTGGCAATGCCGCTCTTGTCGATATTTCCTGCTGCATGCCGAACGTTCCACTGAGGGAGTGGCACAGAGAAGAATCAATAGTATACTAAAACAGGCACAGTAAGCTCACTCTTCCTAGGCTTATCCCTTTAAGAATCGAGTTTGTATAATGCATTGGAAATCCCTCTAATGTGAAGCCTTTGTCCTTAAAAGGTTAATTTTATTCAGTGTCTGACCTGCTGTGCCTTCCCTGCTGTCAAGAGTATATGTACATAACAAAAGCCTTCTCAGAGATTTCCATTTCCAGGAGCAACCCAGTGCACCTCAGTGCAAGTGGACATCCATTAACAATACACAGAGTTAATTTTACTGACCTACTGGAAAGCATAATTGCAGGCCAAAGAGGACAGTGGTGCAGGACTGATTACTGCAATGAGAGGGCATCTTAAGTGAGTGTGTGATAAAAGTGTGTGGGGGGTTTAGGGGGGAATTAGAAGGTCTGGTACAAACAACCAGCCATGCACACGTCATTCAAATAACACTTTAACTTTTTAATTTATCAAAGAATGTCACAACCTAATTGGGTTTCAAAAACGAGCCTCCAACTCAAGGTCCATCTCAAGGTCAACACTGCAAATTAAAGAGTTTCACAAAGCAAATTAAAGCGATATTGTTAGTAGCTGCAAATCGCTGTGAAACTCGTTTGGCGGAAACTAAACAAGGAATTTACCAGCAGCTCTAAGAGCATCTCTTTGTCAAAGGTGGTGTTTTTCCCTTCCGGAAGCTCAGGTAAAAGACACAGGTATGATGCCACTCGGTGGAGAGTGCTGGGACTGCACAGAAACCAGAAAGAACACCACTGTTAGTAAGAGCTCCTTTAAACAAGGCTTCAAAACATTTGATAAAGTAGCTTAGATAAGCTATTAGCCATTAAAAAGTAAGCTTTTGATCCTTTTATCTCCTTGACCCTTTGAGACATGAAATGACAGTTATGTGAAAGAAGTCTGGTCTCCAAAAAGTGGTCACCCTTAAAAAGTGAAATGCACTGAACTGAGAATCTCCACTAATTCTGTCCATGCACAGACAGCCATGCCAGAAGCAGCAGTGTGAGCAAGCTCTTCCCAGTGCAGCTGTTCAAAGAGTTTATTGTCAGGCTCTCAAAAATCAATTAAATTAATGAGGCGCATCTTCCCATCCACTCGCAATGAGGTCGTGTTCAACAACGCCAATCCTGCCATTTAACAACTCGGTAAACGGTTGTAACTCTGAGCGCTAAACGGTCGTTTAACACTATGACAAAATACAACACAGTGTGGATTCTAGGCTGCAATGCCTGCACAAACAGTTGCAGGAGATGAGATGCACTGCGTTCTGCTGTGTTTTAGGGACTTTTCAGGCAATGGTTGTTACTTGTATCATTACTGAGTGGGAGGTTTGTTACAAAACCACAAACACATTGTTTACAAGTTTTTTGGGTCATAAAAGTAAAGGTAAAATTGTATTTCAGATTTATTCTAATGTGATTTAGATTTGAACGCTTTTATCACTATGATACATTTCTAATGATTTAAACAAACAAATGGCATAATACAGAAAAAGACACGTCATGTTTCACAGTACCTGTACTAAACAGTGATCCAAAATGTAACGTGACACAAAAGGTAACCAAACTGACTTACCTGAGATGACCAAAATGCTTGTTGAGTGATTCCCGAGTGTCCACTGCTGCTACATTAGAGAGGGCAAAATCCTGGAGTTCAGGGAAGTGTGCAAACGCAGCTCTCTGGAAAGGGTATCAAACCAAAGCCGAAGTCCAGCATGGGTTTATATACTGGATTGAGGGTGATTAAGGATGGCACACTTTTTTCTGTAGAAAACATGCATGGCTTACCTGTAGAGAAGTTATTCTGTCATAGTGGAGATTAGTCATCTCTTTCTCCGTGAGGGCATTCCCAGTTTGGTCATTGATCTCAAAACCTGAGTAGAACTTCAACATGTCCAGGAGCTATACAGAAACAATCAATACAGAGCACTTTGTCATTCAGCTGTTTTTAACTATGGCATGATCATTAAGTAATAAACAATATTAAAATGAGTCGGATGCAGTCAAGTGATTCAAAAAGTTTTCGAACCTGGCAGAAGAGGTGACCTTCCTTTTCTCTCTGAGTGAGACCGGACAGGTGGCAGTTGACCACTAGGTGAGCATCATCCAGCACAGTGTTGAACCAGCGGCGTGTTGGGAGAAGAGCCTGCCAGAAAAAGGATGTTCAGTATGGTCAATACTGAAAACAACCGAAAAGGTTACATAGCACTGTATGGGTAAACATCTGACAAGCTTTCACAGAACCCCATATAATAAGAACTCCCTCAGATGAGACGCTAAAATATTATCATTGCAATTACGGTATAACAGACCTGTCCATCAAATCAAAGCAGATTAGCAAAATACTTCATTTTAAATCCAGTTCTTTTCTGTGGTTCATCAGTGAAATCAGATGTGGGCATTGTTTTAGTTAAGCCAAGTTAAGCTTTATACTTTTAGGTTTAAATGAGGGACACGATAACATAAACATGATTATTTGTTGGTTATTTAAGCAGTAGATAGTTCTTGTGACCGGAAATAACATTGTTTTTATAATGTTGGTTTTCCTAGTTCATTGTTTTCAGACATTAAACCAAGTTAAGTTTTGTTCATGTCAGGTGTTTTAGACTCTTCTGGCTAACGCAGCATTTAGTAGGCAGACACATTGGATTTCTGAGCTGGACTGGTGGCACTGTCCAGTATAAACCACGCTCAGCTCACCAAACATGGGTAAACAGTGTTTGGGCACTGATATGAAAGCAGAGCTACAGCGTGGGCTGGTCCTGACATTGTGAGAAGGAGGGCACTGTGACCGTGAAATACTGCTGGAATGGGAACCAACAAATCTTTTTACTTTTGGAAGGTGTATGGAGGCAATGGAAAGCAGCTCATCCTAGTGCTTTTACAGAGTACAACAGGAAATTCGACAGCAGGAGAGGAGACATAACGATACAATAAGACCTAGTTCAGTACATACACAAAAACGTAAGCTTCATTTCACAGAGCAGCATGTCTATCACAATCGTCCAGGGGTTAAAATGAAGCACATCTGTAGTAGCAACTGAGTTTGTCAATATGTCATTTTGTTGATTGTATTACAGAGCATAGAGACATCTTGTGGAATGATTTATGCAAAATCATTGAAAACAATGTAATTAAAACTAAAGCATCTTACCTCCAGATCAATCATGAGCTCAAGGAATCTCTCGCAGTAGTGCACCTGCTCCATCTCTACTGGGCCTGTAACAGTAAAACAAAAACATAAGTTAGAGAGGAAAAAGTAACATATCAGAACATCTTGAAAAATTGAACTAGAGTCGAAGACGTGTTTATGCAAATTAGAGAAATAAACAGACCCACTATACAGAGTTGGGAAAAACTCTGACAGAAATGAGTAGGATGGTATAAAATTGTGAACTGTTCAGTCATGTATATTTTGCTCATTTCCCAGAATAGGCAGAAGTAGAATTAGACAGAGCTCAGATGTGAGAATGGAAAAGGAATTCAGGCACATCAATATCAGCTCTGTGTCTTTGGAAATAAATCTGAATGTCACTAGGTAAAGATCACTGAATAGGTAAAAAGCTGAAAAGACTGTTTAATCATCAAGGCTATATATATATATAAGCTCATAGGCGTGTTGTAATTAGACGTTGGGCATTTCATATTTCATTTAAAAATATCTCAAATTGTGTGAGCAGCATATTTTATTGGATATGTATAACCGACATACAATACAGTTTCCCTAAATAAGTATAACTACCAAATCTGTAGTTATGTCAAGTCAGAAGCTCCCCCAATCAGGAGTGACATATAACAAACCCAAAAATCCAGTATTAAACTAAAAAACTAAAAATAAAATCTGGTTCCTAAAGTGTATAGTCTGGTACCTATCCAGCCCCTTAACTAACATACCTATTAATTACCAAGATCACTATTTATCATAACCATTCATTCAGAATCAAATTACTTACCTTTGGCTGATATGGACATCAGAACATTGCTGAACTTTCTTATGAGTGCAGAGAGGAAGGTTCGTTCCTTTTTGGCTCTATCAATGAAAAGCAGTATGATGATTATGCCAACTGCAGCGGTGGCTGAAACAGCACCCTTATTCACTCATTCCCTATTCACTAATTAGGTAGTTCTATATGGAACACTGTGTAGGGTGCAAAGAGAAATCAGACATTTGTACTACTGGACTATTTGTAAGCAGTAATTTGTAATGGCTGCACAACACATTTCATTATGAACTGCTCAATCCAGGGAATTCAACTGTCCATTGTGAACCCAGGAAGCACTAAAAAAAGTTGGATTCTTACTGTTCAGCAGCCTTCTGATCCATTTTCTCAAAATTCTTCTTAATGAGGTTCCAGAACTTCTGCAACTTAGGAACTTTCTTCAGCTCTTGCTGGAGTCTTGACTGTAATATAAGATATAAGGAACTAAGACACCTCCTGTACAGTTCTAACTGACATGCATATTTGGAGGACCTCAACATTTCATCCTAAGTGGTACATCACTTTCAGCTGCATAATCAAATCTAATTTTTTTTTTTTAAGAGAAAATGTACCGAGAAACATTTTACTTCATGTAACTAAACTAGTTACCTAAAATGATTTACCCTTTACATTCTTCTGCACTAGTTACAATACTACAGGCACCACTGGTTATGCAGTTTGCAAGTTTAAATGGATGTCCTGGTTCACCCTGGCTATTTAAATAACATTAGCAAGTGTATTTTTACTTGATTAGCTTTAATTAAACACATTTAAAGAAAATTAATGTTACCAACAACGCTAAACAGTTCATACCTCTTTTAAAAATATCCCAAACTAATCTGATCAGTTATTTGACGTGAAATCAGTATCCACAGAGCTGTAATTAGCACTTTGCAAATGCCCCTCGTGAACATAACACTCAGTCTTCACTAATACAGCCATTTATCACTTAATGTTCGGTGAATTTTTGGCTTAACACCACACTGTGCCAAGCACTTTACAATATCTACTTTACAAGTACATGTTTATTATGGTGTTTGGACTACTTGGTGTTAAGTGAGCATCCAGGATCCTACATCTTCCCTTGTAAGCCAGACTTATCAACTGGCTGACCAGCTTTTTAAGAGAATTTAGGTCAGGGGGCTAGGATGGCTGGTCATGTCAAAACATGTGCTCTATAGGATGTTCTTGTAACTCTAAACCTCAATCTAATTTCAAAAGCTCCAATCTGTGGTTTGCTAAAATATAAATGCTTTCTTCTATAAATAGTTTAATGGCCCATGTGAGCTACCCACTTATAGAACGAGTTTTTTTTTTTTAGCTCAATACAATTATCTTCTGCAGTTTAACTGATAGAGAAATGTTTGCCTCGCCATCCTCTTTATTGTACACAGGGGTAAAATTTACTTGTATCTTCTCCTGGTCAGGTTCTCTCAAGCAGTTTTTATACTTCCAGATGATCAATCTAGCAGTGCATATGAGCATGTCAGATGTGCAGCTACTTGATTATAGGTCACCGCCTGATGTATGAAGGTCAGACTGGTCTCATTTCATTAGCATATTTCCAAATAGTTCATGTTGACAAATGCCTAAATGAACTCGGGTACACATTAGATGCCATAATAAACAAAAACATTACCCCAATAGCTCCAGTTCTAAACAAAGCAAATATCAGACATCAACCACACCGTAGCTGCTCCGTAGCTTTCGAGTATACAATCCCTGACCAAAGTTCTGTCGCTTATCCATGTTATAGAAACAAAAGCTTATAACTTGACTTTAAATCCATCCATTGGTTTTAGAAATGACTCATATGAAAGCTGAAACCCTCCCAAATAAGATTTAATTTACAAAAATACATTTGCTTCCCTGCAGAAATATTGATCATTTAATGAACACAGAAAGGTCAGATTTTGGAAAGACAAAAGTTTTGTCGCCTTGTGCACCCAATCCTAGTTTACAGCCTCACCTGTGCTCACTAATCGATCGGTTAATTAGTGGGTGCGTATAAAAAGAGCCCCAGCACCCCAGACCTTTACTTGAACTGCAATTTAACCTCTGACAACATGCCAAAAATCCACCCTGCGATCAAAGCCTTGGTTATCAAGACGCTGAAGACCAGATCCACTGCAGAGGTGGCTGACACCTTTAATGTGTCTCAGCGTCATGTACAAAGAATTAAATATTTAAATAAAGAAAAACATTTAAAGAGACTGGAGATATTTTGAACAAGCCCAGGTCCAGCAGACCCCGCAAGACAACTGCTCAGGAGGAACATTTGTTGGTTAGAAAATCCAAAGCCAGCCTAACTTCCACTGTAGCAGAGCTCCACCAGGCCTGGTCACCTCAAGTCCCTGTGTCAACTAGAACAGTTTTTAGGATTCTGTCTCGAAATGGTTGAATCATTGCCCAGAAAACAGCACTAAACAACAGGCAATTAAAAATGTGTGGCATTTGCCAATGCCCACAGCCTGCTAAACGGATAGACGCTGGTAAAGTGGCAGAAGGTGGATTTCTTAAATGAATCTTCAGTTGAATTACACCACAGCCGCTGCAGATACTGTAGGAGACCTACTGGAGCCCGTATGGATCCAAGATTCACCAGGAAAACAGTTAAGTTTGGTGGTGGAAAGATCATAGTCTGGGGTTACATTCAGTATAGGGGTGTGTGTGAAACATTTTCAAGAAGTATTAGCTACCTCTTACATTCCCAATCATAAAAGGGGTCAACTTTTGCAGCAGGATGGTGCTCTCTTTCATACATCCATATCTACATCAAAGTTCCTCAAGGTGAAGAAGATCAAGGTGCCCAGTCACGAGAAATGAATATGATTGAGCATGTTTGGGGTAGAATGAAAGAGGACGCTTGGAAGAAAAAAAAAAAACAACAAATCTTCATGAACTATGGAAGGCATGTAAGACTACATTATTTGCTAATCCTGATGACTTCATCAATAAATTGTATTAATCATTGTCAAACCAGTCACACAAAATATTAAATATGATTTTAATAGCACCACAACTTCATTCACCAATGTTATGAAACATATCTTTCTATTTGAAGTAAATTATTTGTTTGATTTCCACATTACTTTCTGTGGGCGACAAAACTTTTGTCTTGCCAAAATCTGACCTTTGTGTTCATTAAATGATCAATATTTCTGCAGTGAAGCAAATTTATTTTCATGAATTAAACCTCATTTGGGAGGGTTTCAGTGTTCAGGTTTCAGGTTTAAGCGTGGATGAATTTAAAGTCAAGTTATAAGCTTTTGTTTCTTCAACATGGATAAGTGACAGAACTTCTGTCAGGGAATGTATAAGAACATAAAACAAGCTATTACTTTAATCTAATTAAGCATAACCTGCTCATAAAGCTATCATAGATATCGTAGCAATGTGGTATTACAGTGCTCACCGGCAAGAGACACACCCACATGGGCAGAGAAATGAGCTGCTGCACCTGTTCTCGGATTAGATCCACCTCCTATGACAATAATCACAACACAATAAACAAAATTGATAAGGGGTAACAGTTAGATAGACAACACTCACATGAATCATCTCCAGAGTATGTCCATTATTAATACAAATACTATATTAATGCTGGGTAGGGCCTCTCTTTGCTCTCCGAACAGTCCCTGGTTGTGACATGGATTCCATGAGTTATTGAGTAAATGATTTGGTGTAAAAGTGTCGTCAATACAGTGCTCAGTGAGTATATAAATTTCCTCAAAAAAATACAAAATAATGCATACACGTGTGATTTAAACCCACTGCATTGCATGTTTCAACAATAATGGCAAAACACTACACCACACTGCCATCTAGTGGAAGTCACGAACATTCGATTTGCTAAAAAAAAAATTAAAAGAAACTGCAACAAACCAGGCTACTGAAGCAGTGATCAAAAAAGAGTAACAGAACTGTCTCTTCCCGTAGCGTCAGGCCAAGTTTTTCCCCTCTTAGACAAGCTTCCATGACACACTTAAAGAAGTATGGAAAGTGAGTTGGCTGTTTTTTAAAAACCTGAACAGAGAAAACCAAGAATCCATATCACATAACACAAAGTGAAACGGTGTCAAAAGGCAGAGAGCTTAAGTAAAATCAATCAAATAACAGATCAGAAACATTAGCACTCACTTCCCAAGCAGGAACATTTTCTCTGAATTTCTCGTTGACAATGCAGCAAATGGACATAAGATAGCTGTTACTGGACACTTCAGGACTGTAGTTGATCCACAGATAATTCTCAAGGTACTGGCTGTAAGAAAAACATGCTCTAACATAACACTGCCATATATGCACTTCAACCCATTTACACTAGACATTGTTATGTAACTGGGATGCCAGTGTTCTATCCAGATAGGTGATAAGCCTCATAAATGGATGTGAAAATGCACCAGAAGTATTTACAGATAAGCCCAGTTCAACTACGATCCAATCAAATGTTACCATGTTTACTATAATGACAAGGCCTTGAGGTTTAATAAATGATCAGGGTCTTTTAATCCTGGATGTTGCAGTAGTTAAACAGTTGGTCAACAGGCAAACAACGCTGTGGCTGCCCAAGCAGAGGCTGGAATTCATGATCAGAAGTCAATTATTTACACTGCTCACAAACAGGGGATATTTTATTTTGATGCGCAGTGCATCAATCAAGTGTAAAAACCTCTACTTCTCAATAAGATGCACCTGATTAAAAAAATCTGGATAAACATTATACAACAAATTATTTGTACTGTCCATCCCTGCATGGCTGAGCCAACAATCATGGAGATCATGGATAGCCTGTAAATGCTAACTAACAATGTAAATGTTTCTTACAACGTGGAATCTAGTTCTCTCCAAGCAAAAAAGCAGACAAACCTGGCTACATCTGATTCATGCATTTTTATCAGCAGTCTAAACATAACAACCATTTTCACAGCAGGTAAAAGTGGCCAAAATCCAATCTGGGTTTTAGGTTGTTTACACAGTTTTTCATGCGATATATACCTGACATTCGTCACACATACACATAAGTGAACCGCTCCTCCAGTCGTTAACAACAAAACTCGAGATACAGCAACAGGCACCACTTAATGGTCATGTATAGCCATGGCTGAATCCACTCCCCCAATACATTTGAGATAGATGCTTAAAAATAAATAAATATTAATCAAAACACGCACCTAAACTCCAACAACATGATTTTCCTGATTGCAAACCTGCAAGACAAATAATCACACAAATACATTTTAAACAAGATACAAATACAAAAGAGAAGTAAAACATATATTGATTAAAAAACACTCATTCATTCCAAGTTAACTTACTTTGACTTGAGGATCTCATTCTGATAGACATCTTCAATAACCTGAGGAAAGACATGAATAACAACTGAGTCTAATTTGGCTGGAGATCTTTAGGTTAGTGGTTAATGTTCTGGACTGTGGACCAGAAGGTACAGGGTTTAAATCCCACCTCTGCCAACTGCTACTGGCTCTTAACCCAACTGCGTGGATTGTAAGATTGTAAGTTTTAAGTGACTTTGGATAACAATGCCTGGAAATGACTGTAATATGTAATATGTAGATGACACACACAATGCCTGCTGAGTACAGTTTGGAACAGGTGCTACAGAAAACCCGGTAATAAATATTACAATATTTCTAATTGTCGAGCCATTTCCCAGTATTCACCCTCACACTCTTGTGTATAGCACACTGTTTGGCAGACATGTTGAGCACATGGTAAGATAATATAGTATTGTCAAGCACAGAGGACAATTGTGCAAAAATTATGAGACGGATTGTAAAGTGAAAGGTCTTAATCCACTCCTAATGTTTACACTAGGGGTGTAACTTTCTTACGATTATCGATTTTACACTTGCTTCTAAAGTGTAAACATTGCAAAATGATGTTTTGTTTTTTGAATAAGTGCTTAGATAAAATACTTTAGCCCCTGCAATTAAAAGACATCAGAAACAGATGTTTAAAACTGTAAACAAAACGTTCTATTGTACCTTCATCATATCTTAAATAACCGAGTGAAAACATTTTTCTTTATTTCTAAAGAATAGAAAATAATGTGTACTTCTCTTGCATTAAAAAAACTAAACAAAACTCTATAGTTGCCAACAATTAAAAGAAATGAGGAGTTTCCGGGAAAACCAACGACTATAAGTATAGTTTACACAACCAAAACGACTATTATGCAGTGTGTGTAGCACATACCTTAGAATCGAATGGAGGCTTGTTCTTGACATGGGGGGCCCAGTATTTATTTGCAAGCTAAGACAGAAAACAAACACACATTAAGCACAAGTCATCCAAACAATTATTATTGTGTAAAAGGTCAGCTGGACGACCCAGAAATCCTTCCACCAATATCATAAAGTAACAGCTTGATGTTCTGACCTGTGTAGCTCTTATAATTCTTTTTTATTGGATAAGTACATCTACAGATCACTGTACATACTGTTTAAACCCCCAATGTTAGGATAATGAATGGCTAACAGTTTCATCCTCAGCACTGCAGTTGTACAAACACACCTGTGTGATATATTCGGCATTAATCTGAGTCACTGATGGTGCTGCGATTTTCTTCACCCGCGCGTCCTTCTCCATCACTGCTGCACTCATATTGATGCTAGATAAAGAAAGAAAGAGATGTTTAACCCACCTTAATTCATCTACATTTAGCAATCCTATTGCCTGCTCTATATCAGTACGTGTTTATTCCAACAAACAGAAATCAATTCTACAACTAAATCAGCAGCTTCTTCCCAGAGTTTCACCACATAAAGAATGCGAGAGAAACTCGGCTTGTTATATGAAGAGTGGTTGGTGGAGAGTCTGATAGCAGCACATTTTCTAGCTGCCAGCCATAAACTGAGAGATGCCCATTAACCTCTAATTAACAACCTAATAACACGTTAAACGGTGCAGTATTATTTACTCATGCCTCATGTCTATTTTTAGTTATACAGTAGATGCATATATATCCACTATTTTTATTGTATTTTAGTTATACACTATTTAGTTATACAGCAGATCTATATATGTAACTATTTTTATTGTATTTTAGTTATACACTATTTAGTTATACAGCAGATCTATATATGTAACTATTTTTATTGTATT
>JAUZST010016452.1:0-61931 GCA_034779995.1 Parotocinclus haroldoi
TAAAGGTTTAATAAACATTTAATATGTTATATAGCACGTCCCGTCTTGTAACATAGGGCATGTTTGTTTAATCGGACCAGCCGGTTATTAGAACCAAAACGATGGCATCCTGATGTGGTCCCACTAACCGGAATCGACTGTATGTACTGCTAATTACTTTTAATGACAGATTTTGTGTCAAGAGTTTTCATACTGAATAAGGTAGAACTGTTTATCTAGATGAGTGTTGGCGACATTTTACATATACTACTCACAACAATTAGGGAATTAATTAAAAATAAATATGTGAATGATAGGGGTGGCTTGGCCCTTGCAGTTGGTTTTGTGAACGTGTTTACTTGTTTGTGTGCATTTTTTCTGTGTGCATGTGTGGTAAGCTTTTTATTTGATTTTTGTGGCGCTGTGTGTGAGTTTGTTTTGTTAGTCTCCTGCCGTGTGTGCCAGAGTATTTCTTCTCATGGTTTGGTTCTGTTGTTATTGGAGCAGAAATAGCTGCTGGTGAATTTCAGAGCTTCAAGATTTTCATTTCTAAATAGAGACACTAATTTCTAAGAACACGCACCTCATCCAGAGACTTACGGATTTTAGATCCAGTTGGGTTTAGCAGCTCTGATGTAACCCTTAATTGAACAGACTCTTTCATGTTTTTTTTTTCCTTTTGTAAGATGTGCTTCTTCAAAGCTATTCAGTAACAATAGTACAGCTGGAGCACTTGGCTTCCCATGTGAGCTTTTGCTGGTGCATAGTCGATCAATGGGTGATTTTTATTTTTTTCCCCCTCTTTGGCATCTAGCCAGTGGTACATTCTCTACAGCCACTCACATGACTTCATGTGAAGGATTGCTCTAATACAAGCTCTTGTTTGTAAAAGGCATCATGCACAAAGTCAGGTTTTTAAAAGTAGAAAAGTTGTTAGCGACTATTCGGTGAAGAGGTTCTGCAAGGACCTGTGTGTGTTAGGAAAGAAGTGATCATGCAGATATGTTTCGGCAGAGTGAGTGTGTGTGTATGTGTGTGTTGGTGTGTGTGTGTGTGTGTGTGTGCGCGCCTGCAGAGGTCTATTGCAAAAGCAGCAGGCTTGTTGTGTGTAATTAAGTCCAGCTGTAGGAGAGTCGAGCGCTACCTCTGCCAATCTGAAGCCCCGCAGTCGACAATGAGGAGAAACCCAGCCAGTCTCTACACCCTCTCTGTCAACATTTTGTACTTCTGACCGTAGTTTGTCTGTTCTTTGTCATTCACATTTACTGCTTCTGTGATACTTCTTGATCAAAGTTACAGATTTATACTGCTCAAAAATTAACTAATGAAACTAAATAAACGAATGAAATTCCCTAGTTTTTTAAGCAGTGTATTTTTTTCATGTTAAATACACTGCTCACAGAAATTTTATTTAGAAATATTCCCTAATTTTTGTGAGCAATATACTGTATATACAGTGCAGAAGGTTGTTCATGGTTGCTGTTATTAGTTTTGCTACAAATGAAATCAGCTATAGATGATATTTAAGCTAGTGGTTTTGTTGACAATGATCATTAGAAGTAATCCATAAAAACTTTAGTGAAAACTGCAGGGCATCTACTGTCCACATTTATAGTCCGGCATAACATAATCATTAAATTCAGCAAGGTGGTTGGGTCGCAAATGGTGATATAAGTTCGTTATTAACTTGCCTTTGATGGCAGCCGATTTCTAACTTAGTTTGCACAGTGCCCTCTTTTAAGCAACATCCGTCTTTACAAAGCCAAACCACGCAAGTACGAGTGCTGATGACCCACATCTAGCGTTTCGATCTAACGACATAGACTATGAGACTGGTGGTGACTGTATTTTGTCTCCGTGCCCAGTCTGTTTACTCATTTATAATATTAGCTTTTAAGTAGCACACTAGGTTCATTTGTGGCGCTGGCACATTGTTTGCACTCAGTAGTCTATCCTATCTGATGGCATGAGGCAGGAAATGCATTTCTTCTGTTAACCATGGTAACCTCTAGTGAAAGACATTCAGTCATCATTGCATTCCATCAAAATGGTTTAACAGGCAAGAACATTGCTGCTTGGAAGATGGCACCCCAAACAACAATTTATCGAATCATCAAGAAAATGATTTCAATTGCTTTCAATTGTACTTCATTACACCATGTAAACATCTGACAAAACAGCAGCAAACTTTGTGAAACTTTGTTTCAAAACTTGTAAACATGGGAAAGTAGGCTGGAGTAATCTTGGTCTTGTAACCATTGCATTTGGCGCCATCTGGAGAATATTGTGTTCATGACCGCATCGTTACCTGTGAACTCAGCTGTTTTTTGACTGCTCTAGCGGTGCTTTAAGCGTTTGTTGAGTAACATTTTTAAAACACGTCACCATGTTTATATACTGTCACCATTTGAATACTGCAGTATGATGGACTTAACGTCATATCCCCCAACCCTATTTCTATTCTCCCTCACCTATAATTATATAAACCAGTTCATGTTTACCCATTAGGTCCCTGTTACATCTAGCTTTTCATAAGTGCTCATGATTTGTTCATAATACTGTCTATTCATGCATTTTGTTCCATCATACCATACTCATAAGTTTTAAGGCTTTTCCCTAGATAGGGTCGTAACAGCATGTTATAATATTTAATATTTAATTTAATTAATATTTAATTTCATAAAAATTAATTTCTTAAATTAAAGGTCCACCATGTGTATGACCATGTGTATGAGCATGTGTATGTGTTCAGGCTAGGATTGGTGTTCATTGGTACCGTTCCAGTTATGTTTTCTGTCATATCTGACATATTCCATGTTGTTTGCATGCAGAGTTCTTGTGGAAATACTCTTTATATGTATATTATACAGTAGCATAAAAAGAATGTGAATATGATAGAGTCAAAAGCCACAGGACACCTTTTTCAGAAACAAAAGGGAAAATTACATATCTGAATACCCTAGCAAGTAATGGGTGAGGGGGGGTTCATGTCCAGAACATGGCTACCATCTTGAAATACTTTTTGGAGAGAATTTTAAGAGATTTTATATCCAACGGGAAGGTGGTCATGCAGCATATCTTAGACCAGAATTGTCTCTGAAACCGATTGCTGCAGATTTGCAAGTATCTCTTATGGTTCAAAAGTTATCAACACAAAGTTGAAAACTTTTGTTGTTCGTCACAGGTATCTGAAGATAGAATTGACCATTTTGACGTCTAGGGAACACAGCTCCTCTATCATAGCCACAGACTTCAACAATCGACACCCAGCAAGACCACCAGTTTCACACAGCACTGTTTCATCCCTCATAGCCAAATTCGGAGAAACCAAGACTGTGGACGACAAGCCACAAAGTGGCCATCCGAAATTTTTTTGTCAGCTTTTATGAAAACTCCATGATGCAGCACAATGTGACCTGTAACTTTTGACTCACGCTGTATAATTTGGGCATTAACTGGCACATCATTGAATTAGCATTTATTTGAAGATTTTATGAAAATTGAATAAAATCTTTTTAGCATTTCCCCCCTTTCAAAAAAAGTGTGTCAGCAACCTAAATGGAGACAAACCTAACTAACAAATTAACTCAGTGATTACTTTCTATTTAATTTCACTGTGTACAGCATGAACGAATTTAATCTAAACCAGAAATCCGTGGAATTTTTTGAGTCAGAAATACACTGTTCCCTCGTTTGTCGTGGGGGTTACGTTCCAGGACCACCCACGATAAACGAAATTCTGCGAAGTATGGACGCTATATTTATTTAAGTATTTTGACACTATTTTAGCAGTAGAACTTTAGAACGTTTGGGTGGCAGCGTAGGGCTTGAATGAATTCAGTCTATAATATAACTTTTACAAACAGCGAACACAACACCACAGATAAAAACTTGTCATGTCATTAAGCAGCGACACAGGCGGTGATGCTCTAGTCTTACTTCTCGTTTTTGGTGAGTATTCATCCGCTGAGTAAATACGCTATTTAGTGTTTTTAACTGTTGAATAATCAAGCAACGCGCTGAAGTAATCAAACGTTCTCTTTACTTAACACACCATACATCACTCTCGTACCGCACATGCTCCGTCTGTACCGAGCTTACAGCACCCCATATCCTACACATCGAAACATTTGCGATATATTTTTTCCATTAATATTTTTTGAAAACCTGTAATGCACTGAGTCCATGAAAGGTGAACCGCGAAGTGACGAGGGAACACTGTATTCTGTATTGATAGCTATTCAATACTGCGAGTTGAAGCATAAGCACTGTTGTTTTTTCATTCATATATAGCTTTTTACTTAATGCCCACTTGCCGGTGTTCCCTTATCTGATGTGTTACAAATTAAGCACTGCGATTCAGATTACTGTGCAATTGGATTCATCTCGTGAAGTATTTCCAGATTACCGAAGTGTGATTAGCACAGTGTTTTTAAAAAGAGCTGCTTTCTGTCTTGCTGCATCCTTGGCACTGTATTTGTCTCCTTCCAGCTAGTTGACTACAACATCCCATTGCACTAGTCTATAACATTTTTTGTAATTTCAACCATATGCACAGTACACAAAACAACGTTCCTCCAGGATTTACAGGTGCTACATATTGACATAAGATTATGGAGGACAACACAATGCTGATAGTACAAAAAAAAACACGTGTTAGTGTTAAAACGTAGTGTATCCGGAGGGGGAAAAAGTGCAGTAATTTCTAAAACTAGCCACTGAGATGATGTGACTTGCTTGATGATTAACCTATCTGAATTCCATCCATAGGCGGAGTGGGAGGCACTAGAACTTACAGACCACCAGTGGGCATTAGACACTGTGGAGGAGGATCTGATGAGCAAGGATCTGGACCTGTCTGGCATGTTCAGCAAAGATTTGCCAACAGGGATCTTTTGAAGTGCTGTTAGGCTATGGAGATGCACTAATGGGTGTCACTTATAAAGTAACTATAATTCACATGTATGGACAGGTTTGAAATTGATGGGGCACACCTTGGTATGTATTTCCGATATCATTGCGAAAAGGTATTATGTCACACATGCACTGTTCTGTCTTTTAGGTTTTTGTTTTAAACATGGATAATATGTTAACAGTTAATGTTGGAAAGCATTTAACTTAAAACACTGTCCCTTAAGCCTTTGTCCAAAATGCATCAGAGTGCACAGAGTGCAGCCATGGAGTAGTCTGTGTCCCCTGTGTTTGGGTGGGTATATTATAAAGCTAGATTTGCTGGGCATGTAAGCAATTAATGGGACTAATGCAGAAGTTGGTTTAGGTAAACCCGGTTAGCTTTGTATCCAAATAACTTGTATTAAAACATTCCCCTTTTAATGAGGTTTCTATATCAATAATTTCAATAGGCTGCATATTAATGGGACCACATAATAAACATTTAATAATTAGATTAACTACTGCAGCTCAGTCTTGTGTAATATAATTAAGTTTGTCTTCATTACCTATGACCTACGTATACCTAACCATTGTGCATATTTTGGGGTTTCCAGTTCACAAAGGCCTGAGTGATTAGGTGATTTACACACCTGCTATAATACTTTAACCAGGGTCCATATTCACAAAAATATCTTAAAACATACCACTAAGAATTTTCCTAATTACCTAAATGTTTATAGCTGTTTACAAGCTCATAAGATGTAAACAAAACTGCTAAGTGGTACATTTACTAGAATTTGTATGAATGACTGAAGTTCTGTAATATGTGTTGTTTACACTTACGTATTCAAGTCTTTTGGGGATGCAAGGGATAGTAAACCTGAATGTTTTGTCTTCCCAACACTGGAAAGGTCATTTTTTTGAATATTTTAGTAACCTGCTTTATTTGTCTGACTTTGTAGGGAGAAAATAAATTGTAATCAGCCATTCATTAATTACGTTTACACATGCCAAGAGCAGCTGGTAGGAAAGAGGACCCCATTGTAAAATATTTAAAATAAATAAATACATTTCAGCAGTGACTGATAGTTGGATTTGAAGTCAGTTAATTAAGTCACACATAAATTCCACTGGGACATTGGGAAATGTGTATATTGCCCAGTGGAATTTAATCTTTGCTGTAATTTTAGATTGTAGATGTCAGACACTATGGTTTGGTGATCTTTATACTGTAATTCACCTGATTTTATTCACTGACCAAACCTTAAATTACCAAATTGTATGTGATATGGCAGGGAACCAAGAATGATCTGTTGCCTAGTGTGTATAGGACATACAATGTTTAATGTATCAACCTCTGCACTCCAAACTACCTGTAGCTAGAGCAGACGCCTCACATTCCCGGTTCAATATCGTCGACTTTTGTATCGAGTTTACATGTTCTATTGATGTCTTCGGGGGTTTATTGCCAGTACTCTGGTTTCCTCCCATATTTCTAAAACATGAATTAGCTCAACTGGTTGCTCGAAATTAGAAAAGTGTGAATGTGACTGACTAGCATCAATGTAACCATCTTCCTGTAGTGAATAGACATTGATGCTGAAAGCAATGTTACATAAAATCAAACCCAATCTGCCTATATTTCTTCACATCGATGCGAAACGCAAATAATTGTTGAAAACTTACTTCTCGCTCTGTTAGGACTGTTTATTTGCCTAAACAAATGAGTATTTTTGGGCCACTGCTATGCTGTTACTGCTGTTTGGGCTGTTTTCAAAATGATCTTGGACTTTAAACATTGAGACGTACATTTAGAACCACCTTGCCTATACTTCAAGTCTTCTCAGTCAGTCAGGATATTTATTTTTGTGAATACTGTCCTTGGTTGTTCACTGCTGGAATTACAATATAAGCAGGAAATGTTGCTTGTACTAGAAACCCCAGAACCTGAATTCCTCAATAGCTGTTTCACATTTCATCAATTCATTGTGACGTGTTGTTGTGCTTAGTTTTATATTATTTATTTGTTTTGTATCATTTGTTTTGAGTGAACCATTTTGCACTTGCAATAAGTGTACATTCATAATAGAACCTGTTTTATCAAATCCCCTGTGTTTTTGTGCCATTATTAATCTTGTATTTTTCTTGAGTTGTGTTGCAATGATTACAGCTGATGAGATTGACTGCTATGGGTAGGCTACAAAGGAATGACACCGCACATGCTTACTTATAGAAAATCATCACCATAAAATCCATTACAATAATTCCAGCCTTATTTACATTTTTTAATGGTAGCATGATTGATACAACTTTGCAAAATACAATCCAGGTAATTGGGAGTTAAGGGCCCAGCAGTGGTAGCTGGGCAATACTGTGACTTACCTCTACACCAACATATTTCCACAAAACTTTAGACATTACACTATTCAAGTATTTAAAAAAAAAACCTAAATAGTAAAACAAACTCTTTTTTTTAAGTACAGCCATCAATCTGCTTGATTATCAATGATGTTTTTTGTCACATCACATTTATACACATGAGCTGGTGAGTGAAAACCCTGTGCGTGGAGCCTCCAGTTTCTTACTTAAATACTTAAAACACATGCCTAAATAATTAAACTAATAGTGTCCATGGTGTCCAGCCAGCAGCAGAGGGTACAGGGCACCAATCCATCGTAAGGGGCACTTTGGAAACACCAATTAAAATAACACACGTATTTGAAATATGAGAGGAAAACCGAGTATGTGGAGAAAACTCATACAGACACAGAGAGGACATACCTCCACACAGGCGGAGCCCAGGGTCAGGGTTGAAAGAGGGATTTCGGAGCTGTGAGGCAGCAGTGATAACCACTGTACCACTGTGCTGCCTTAATAGTTAATAGTAAATGTTTAAAAATCTTTTTAGTTTATATCAATATTTCATTTATTTGCTATTTCTCAGCCCTAGATATTTATGAATAATTGTCATGAGCTGATGAAATCTCACTCTGGATTTTATCCCATATTTGTTTCTCTGGAGACATGGTAGGTGGTTATTAGAATTAAAGTTTACTAGATTATCTCTATTAAGAACTATGTTAGCTCAGTGCTCAATATAGATCTACCACCGTTTTGTGGTATGGTGCTGGGCAGATCAATGGACCAAACCAAATAACGCCTAGAAATGTGTGAGGAGAGGCAGGTAATTTGCAGTAAATAATTTCTGTTAGAGTTGGTTGCAATCAGTGTGTGAGTGACATCCTGAAGAAACAGAGTGTGTCTTTTCAGAGTGTAAAGGACCACTCTTTTCTAAAACAGTTATTATGATTATTTAGATAACGTATGTGTGGTGCTAACCAAGATTGTGGGAGCATACAGGGATCACGGCACATTCATCCACGCTAGTTCCTTCTTCTTGTAGGAACCTGACACCTGCTGGTGAAAAGAAGCAATCGAAAGCCCTGCTGGCCTACAGCCCTCTCTCCATGTAAAATATTGTACAAATGTTTTGGAGGTTTACAATTGGGCAAAGACCAGTCAAATCCAAAAAGGCACACATAATGCTATTAAATATGTCAAGAATGTCGTCACGGCCAGTGTATGAATGCCAATGCAAACTTACTAGCCACTTTATTGATGCAAATACATAATCAACCAATCATTTTATGCATTTTAGACATGGTCAATACAACCTTCTGAAGATCAAATCAAGCATGAATACGGTGTGTTTGTTTTTGCTAGACAGGCTGGTATGAGAATTTAAAAAGCTGCTGGAATTTTCATTCACAGCCATATCTAAGGTTTACAAAGTCAGAAAAGAGAAAATATCAAGTGAGCGGCAGTTCTATGGGTACAAATCCCTCGTTGTCAGAAGAGAATTGCCTGACTGGCTGGAGTGATAGAATAACAGCAACTCAAATATCTTGTTACTAACAATTGAGCTATGCGGAAAAGCATATCTGAATGCACAAACTTGAAGAAGATGGGCTACATCAGTAGAAGACAATGACAAACAGGCAACTGAGGCTGCAATTTGCACTGGCTAACTAAAAGTGGACAAGAAGATCAATGTCTTCTGAGACTCAGTGTCTACTGTGCCAGTTGGATGTTAGGGTCAAAACCTGGCATAAATAACATGAAGACATGGATACTTCCAGCCTTGTATCAGTGGTTCAGGCAGCTTGTGGTATTGTAATGGTTTTTAAATACCAACATAATTTAAAAGCCTCTGGCTATCTCAAGTATTATTGCTGACAATGTCCATCCCTTCTGATGACTACTACCAGCAGGATATCACACCATGTCACGATTCGCATATTATCTCAATCTGATCAAGATGACCATAAGTTCTCACTCTCTCTATACTCCAAATGCCATCAACAGTCACCAGATCTTAGTAGAAGAGGGCACCTTTGGGATGTGGTAGAACAAGGAGATTTGCATCATATTAAGGCTATTCTGAAGGCAAAAAGCTGTTCAACACGGTACATGGTGTACCTAATAAAGTGGCCAGTAAGGATACATTCACTTTTTGACAGGAACGCAATAAAACCGGACACAACTTGCACAAATAATAGATACACGACTGTGTATAGATTTCTCTCTATGATTAATATTTTTGGCTTCAAAAGTTTTTAAAAGAGGAAACGAAGCAAAAGCTAAAAGCACCAGCAGTTTGCATACCACTGCAATAGGGAACCAAAACACTCTAATTCGCTATTTATCGCAAGTTATTTGATTGGACTTAATTGATTCAAATTGATTATCGATAGGCCTGTCACTGTTGTACTTTTTGAGAATGATTAACGTTGTGTACGCACTGTGCGAAGCTTACATTCACAGTAAAACAATAGTGTGCGCTTAACTTAGCCGTTAGCGTCTCTACTACAGCACTAGCTGAAGCTCCGCTCCATGTGTGCGTGCGCGCGCGGCTTCATTGACTGCAGCATGGCGGAGGGAGGCGGACCCGAACCGGGGAACAGTTCGGACCAAGAGCCGGTACCTGATCAGACTACGCTCCCTTCCATCGACACACAAAAGCAGACCATCGGAACTCTACTGAAAACTGCACTACGAAAAGGAGACGAGTGGTGAGATTTTAATAAGTTTAGCTCTGCTAGCTTCAGGCCTTCGGGAACGCTTAGCATGAAATGCTAAGCTAATTATCATGTATTCTCAGTTAATTTCAGTTGGTATATAATGTCAGCCGCGCGACCTGACTTATTCTACTTAAAGCAAGTGTTATGTGTATTGCAACATATGTAGTTATAAATTCTCCGCTCTGTTAACCTTCGCTAAAAGCAAATCGTGTACCTGTTAACGGCACAACACGAACGGCGTTCTAAATCACACTTTGTTGGCTTAATAGTACACCAAAATTAGCACTGGCACTATTTAGTGCTTTACTCATTCGAAGTGCTCTTTAGTACAACAATTGTGAGGTTTGGGACGAAGCCATTTGTATTAGCTTATTAGCGCTTGCTACCGCACAATGGACTTTCAATTCGCCTTTAAAGACACGTTTGAGTTATACGATCCAGTTTCTTGTTTGTTAAACATGGTTTAAGATATTATGGCTGTATGTTTCAGAGACTGCGTGGTCACTCTGAATTAGTTGACAGTTATCTAAATAATACATCATAGCCTGCTAGGTTAGCTGCTTAATTAACTAGGCTTGAAACAGCAAGTTTTATAAACGTTACTGATTGTACAGTGCGTTACTCAAAGAAGTGATGCATTCCTAAAATGTAAAATCGCTTCATAGGTTTACTGTTGGCTACGATAGTTAATTGTTTACGTTGTTAATCAAACTCATTACAGTAGGCAGCCAGCTAGCGATGCTACTGCTTTGTCATGGGCCCATGATAACACCCAGTTACAGAGCTGATTCTCACCAAAAGATGCTTTGATTGTCAAGCAGACAGTCAGGGAAGATTAAATAAAGCCAACGCATAAGGTTGTGGTCAGAAACAGATCTGTAGAACAAAGTGAATGTAGCTTCATACCCAGAGTGAACCGCAGTAGCTATACTTTGCTTCTGGGGTTCACGATGGATGGCACAATGAATGTTCTGTTTTTCCCCTATAAAATGACTTCTCTCAGTGGGCCACAATTCTGCAGGTACATGCACCAAGAAAGGGGTATTCGAACACTTTAGTAGGCTACAACTACAAAATCACATGCCTGGTTCTAAACAGCGAAACAGGTTATTGCTTCAAGATGTAAAACTTCCTGGTTTGAATTTGTCTACCCTAATGAGACAAATCATTTTTTGTTTATGTTGTGCAGTTATTTTTTTTAAGCTCCTACATGGGAGTATTAACTCAAACATCATCTCTTTCCTCTGCAGGTTTTTGATTGACAGCCGGTGGTTCAAACAGTGGAAGAAATATGTGGGCTTTGACAGTTGGGATTTGTACAGTGTCGGTGAACACAATTTGTATCCTGGACCCATTGATAACTCTGGGCTTTTTTCAGGTAAGACTGCCCTCTGGGTTTATGGTTTATGTTTTGTCATTTTAGACTATCAAAGACCCCGTTTACGCTAGGGTTTTTTTCCTGTAGAATAATTGTAAACGACAGCATACAAATAATTGTTGTTTGGCGTTTCTTTTCATTCAAACCTGTTCAGTTAAAAAGAAAGATAGCATCAGATGCTTGTGTCAGAGATTGCTTTAGCTTTGTAGAATTCTACATATTCAGTAAGGTGATGCTGTTTTAAATTTCTTATTATTGTTCTGTGTTTTTTTTCTGAGTTCTTCCTCCTCTGCACACTGAAAACAGCACACACTTACTGTAAAAAATGAAAAAGCTGAAAACATGGATGTTATTTAAATTACACTATTTCACTGCTCACTCACTTGTACTGCACTATATGAGAGGAGACCCTTTAGTGCACTTTGGAGTATAACTGAAATCTAACATCCTTGTCATCACCGTGTGTCAGCACTGGTCTGTCTAATAAACAAACACACAGTCAATAACCTGCAACCAAACTATGTTGCTTCATTTGTTTTGACCTCTCCAGGCTTCAGATGAATTCATATCTGTCTTGCAGCTGCTTTAAAATGGTGTATAATCTTTTAATCCTTCTGTTTGTGTTGCAGATCAGGAATCCCAAACGTTGAAAGAACATCTTATAGATGAGTTGGACTATGTCTTGGTACCCACTGAAGCATGGACTAAGCTTGTCAACTGGTATGGGTGTCTGGAGGGGCAGCGGCCCATTGTCAGAAAGGTAAGATACTTATCATCCAGTGTGAAAGTGTAATATTGATTTTGTTAAAAAAAAAAATCATAAAGATCTGTTTGGAGTATTTGTTTGCCACTGTTGCCCATGAACCAGATCGTTAGTATTCAGTTGCTTATCTCAATTATAATACACACCGGGTAAGGCTGGCATACGTTGTAAATAAAAAATTGTGAAGGAATTTGTAAAAGCTATTGGTGAGGACATTTCTGGAAGACGTTCGCCAAAAAATAGAACAGACTTGAGTTTTTTTTTTTAAACTGTAAAAGGTTAGGGTAAGCCTGGACCAGATTTCAGAGACATTTAAAGCTGGCGAACAAATGGAACATGGTAAATTTGGCCCATTTAAAACTTGTGGCATTTAAATAGTATTTCTTTTGCTTGCTATCCATTGCCTTTCTGTTCATGCATTTTGCATGTCATCACATGTAGTATAATAGTACACACGGTAGAAAATGAAATTAAGGGACTGTAAGGAACGTAGAACGACAGCATCAGCTGGGTTGGAAGTACACAATATGGACAAAAGTATAGTGACGCCTACACGTTACACCTACAGGAGCTGTTATGACATAATATTGAATTGGTCACCCTTTTGCTATAATGGATTTCATTCTACTGGGAAAGCTTTATACAGGATTTTGGAGTGTGGGTGTGTGTGTGGGTGTGTGTGTGGGTGTGTGTGTGGGTGTGTGTGTGGGTGTGTGTGTGGGTGTGTGTGTGGGTGTGTGTGTGTGTGTGTGTGTGGGTTTACTCCTGGTACTCCCACAGTCCATATATATAAAAACACAAGTCTTGAGTATGTTGCCGAAATGGCCACTGATGCAGATTGCATATTAAATATTCCCAATAAAATCTATCTGTATACAAAAAATGACTGTGCCTGTGCTTTGCAGTTTTTCAGAGTGCTGAATAACTACCCCCTTCAGCACAAGCTGCTTCTTACTGGAACCCCTCTCCAAAACAACCTGGAGGAGCTCTTTCACCTGCTCAATTTTCTGACACCAGAAAGGTTTAGGTAAGTGTGTGCAATAGAGGGCAGGGTCAGTACCCTCCTGATTTTACAGTCGTTCCTGACTTGACTTGTCTTCTTTAGCAACCTGGAAGGCTTCCTGGAAGAATTTGCTGATATTGCTAAAGAGGACCAGATCAAGAAGCTTCATGACATGCTGGGACCACACATGCTCAGGAGACTTAAAGCTGATGTGTTTAAGCACATGCCCTCAAAGACTGAGCTCATTGTACGAGTAGAGCTCAGTCCCATGCAGAAGTGAGTATGAGAAGTAAGAAGGAAAGGGAGAATTCTGGGA
This sequence comes from Parotocinclus haroldoi, assembly GCA_034779995.1. Taxonomy (NCBI): domain Eukaryota; kingdom Metazoa; phylum Chordata; class Actinopteri; order Siluriformes; family Loricariidae; genus Parotocinclus; species Parotocinclus haroldoi. The sequence continues at coordinate 13,414 of JAUZST010016452.1, forward strand.
TGTGAATGTAGTTTAGTTTAGTGATTGTTTTGGTTGCTTGCAGAAGCAAGTGGTGAGTGTTAAAATTATTTATTTTATTTTATTTTTTTATAGGAAATACTACAAGTTCATTCTCACTCGCAATTTTGAGGCCCTGAACACGCGTGGTGGTGGAAATCAAGTGTCATTACTCAATGTGGTCATGGACCTAAAGAAATGCTGCAATCACCCCTACCTTTTCCCTGTTGCTGCTATGGTATGTCACATCCAAAGATTTTGCTATTATTTCTCCTTTGATGGTCAGTATATTGTGTTGGAGCAAAGTCAGTTTGAGGTAAACTGATGCCTGATTGGTTGGTTTGATGCAGGAAGCCCCCAAGATGCCCAATGGGATGTACGATGGAAGTGCTCTGACCAAGTCTTCCGGGAAACTGATGCTGCTTCATAAGATGCTGCGTAAACTGAAAGAGGGTGGGCATAGAGTGCTCATTTTCTCTCAGGTAAAGGCAGAATTCCAAGCATGTTTGTAAGCAAGCAGTAGCACTATAGAAAATCGTGCTTATTTCTGTGTGGTGTAGATGACCAAAATGTTGGACCTCCTGGAAGACTTTTTGGAGAACGAGGGCTACAAGTATGAGCGCATTGATGGAAGCATCACTGGAGGAATGAGACAGGAAGCCATTGATCGCTTCAATGGTAGGAATCATTATGTTTATAGCCTTTTTTAATCCGTCTTTGCTGCTGTGGTTATTTGCCAGCCCACTACTGTGGTGACCTGGGGTCATGCTGAACGTGTCTGAGGCAGGGGATGCTGGAGTGGGTGGATCTTCCGTTGGCGCAAGAATGACCCATCCCTGTGATATACTGGCAATGTGTATAGACTGGAAATTACATTCTCGGAACTTGACATGACTTAAAACACCAATTACTGGAATTTGTTGTCTGGTTCAGTTAAAATCTCATGGCATCAATGATGTTTTTCCAAACCCCTTCGTTATTGTTTGATTCAGCCGGGTGCACTGTCTTTCAGTGTACTCTCTGCTTCACGTTTGGGGTAGTAAAGCAGGTTTGTTGTAGTTCAACCAGTTGTTTGTGTACAATCCAAACAAGGTCAATGTACAGTGACGAGCCATAACATTTGAAATCACCTGCCTGTTATTGCGCACACCCCCCTCGTTTCAGCAAAGGCATCGAGCTGGGAGGCATTACAAGACCTCCGATTGTTCAAGAGTTTGTGGCACGTGCTGGATAAACAAGTTGAGCTATAGACGTAGATAATTTGCAGGTCAAGTCAGCATCTAAACTGCTTGCAATGTTTCTCAAACCATTCTTGAACATATTTGCAGTGTGGCAATGCGCAGTGTCCTGCAGAAAGGGAACCAGTTGCCATGAAGGGGATGTTTTTGTGCTGCAACTGATTCATTTTTCAGTCACTATCTTTGTGTCGTCAGTCATACTACCATTTGCTCCGTATTCCCATATCCACGAAAGCTTTGCAGTATAATTAGTGACTTTTAGTATCACTGTAGCACTAATTTCATTGCACTGTTCTCTTCTATGTTTTAGCTCCGGGTGCTGCTCAGTTTGTTTTCCTTCTATCTACACGAGCTGGCGGCTTGGGTATCAACCTGGCCACAGCCGACACAGTTATCATTTATGACTCCGACTGGAACCCTCACAATGACATCCAGGTGAGCCTGTGAAAGCCACAGCCTAATAAATATGTACAGTGTTCCCTCCCCACTTCGCAGTTCACCTTTCGTAGACTCTGTGCATCGTGTGTTTTCAAAAAATTTTAATGGACAAAATATATGTAATGTATATAATTCGCTGTTTCACAGGTTTTTGCGGAACTTTTACATTTAACAAATATGTTATATATTAAAAATATTAGGATTTACAGTAAATAGCTGTTGTGTCTACTCGATGTGTAGGATATGACGTACTGTTAGCTCGGTACGGACGGAGCATGCGTGATACGAGAGTGATGTATGGTGTGTTAAGTAAAGAGAATGTTCGATTACTTCGGTTGCTTAATTATTCAACAGTTAAAAACACTACAAGAGAGTATTTACTTAGCGGATGAATACGCACCAAAAACGAGAAGTAAGACTAGAGCATAGCCCGCCTGAGTCACTACTTGCTGAACATGACAAGTTTGTCAGCGGTGTTGTTTCGCTGTTTATGAAAGTTCCATTATAGACTGAATTCATTCAAGCCCTACGATGCCACCCAAATATTCTGCAAGTTCTACGGCTAAAATAGTGTATAAATACTTAAATCTAGCGTCCCTACTTTGTGGACTTTTGTTTATCATGGGTGGTCCTGGAACATAACCCCCGCCATAAACGAGGGAACACTTGCTTTCAAAGTTCCATTTCTGATGGAGATTTTGTTCCTTTTGTGTTCTAGGCTTTTAGTAGAGCACACAGAATTGGTCAGAACAAAAAAGTGATGATTTACCGCTTCGTTACCAAAGCCTCTGTGGAGGAAAGAATTACTCAGGTACGGTGTGTTTACACAAAATGTTCACGTCTTTTGGAGAAGCGTTTTGCCAGATCTTTACATTTATCTGTCTTTGCACGCTCTTGGTAGGTGGCCAAGAAGAAGATGATGCTTACCCACTTGGTGGTACGACCTGGCTTGGGCTCCAAAACAGGATCCATGTCTAAGCAAGAGCTCGATGATATTCTCAAATTTGGTACAGAGGAATTATTCAAGGATGACGGTGAAGGTATGTTGAGAGGGGATAATGGTTATTTAATTTGACTGCACAAATGGCAGTTGCGTTTAAAAATAAACTACGATTGGTAATTAAAAAAAATTCCTTTAGGGGAGAACAAGGAGGATGACAGCAGTGTAATTCATTATGACGACAAGGCCATAGACAGGCTGTTGGATCGTAACCAGGATGCTACAGAGGATACTGAGCTTCAGAGTATGAACGAATACCTCAGCTCCTTTAAAGTGGCACAGTATGTGGTGAAAGATGAAGACGATGAGGTGAGTGTGTAGCAGACGTTTGAGCGACAAGGACCTTTTCGTTTTTGTTGGGAACACGCTAGTTCTAGCGTTTTGATGTTACATTTTTTCACGTTTTGTCAGGAGGAGGAGGTACAGCGTGAAATCATCAAGCAGGAGGAGAGTGTGGATCCAGATTACTGGGAGAAACTGCTCCGACACCACTACGAGCAGCAGCAGGAGGATCTGGCTCGCAACCTGGGCAAGGGCAAGCGCATCCGGAAACAGGTCAACTATAATGATGGATCACAAGAGGACAGAGGTATCATTTAAACATGTTTCTATACACGTGGAAATGTCGAGGCAATATGAAGATGTTAGAATCGTCACTTTATATGGTGCTATAATGTGGAATGTTTGCTCCTCTTTCCACTATAGACTGGCAGGATGACCAGTCTGATGGGCAGTCCGATTACTCTGTAGCCTCAGAAGAAGGAGATGAAGACTTTGATGAACGTGCCGAAGGTAAGTTGATGCATCATTGGTGAGGCTTTGAAAAGTGCTAGTGTCTGGCATTAATGTCAGGAATTCTGCTATTCCAATCCAGCAAACTCTCGCAGACCGAACAGGAAAGGGCTCAGAAATGACAAGGACAAACCTTTGCCCCCCCTGCTGGCCAGAGTGGGAGGCAACATTGAGGTGAGTTTAATGGACATATGCTATGTACATACATGTACAACTGGTTCTGACCGGTCCTGATCCAGTGTGAGGTTCCCCACCCCAAACACCATATCCCTTCCTTCACTTGTGCAATAACAGTCTACTGTTGCAACTGCACATGGAGCTTTCCTACAGACAGTTGAATTCCCAAAGTGGATCTTAACCGCAGAAGCAACAGCCATAGCTATGGGTCCGATTCCAAATCATGTTTTTAGACCCTAATGGCTACGACCCAGAAGCACTCCGTCATAAGTAATCTAGCAGTCAAAACCCAGCACCTCAACCAACCAACACACATGTTGCATCCCAAACCACATTAGCATACCAGAATGGAAAGCAACACCACAACTGTACTTGCTCAAACTTCCAGCAGTAGACCTCAAACCAGCAATAACTTATTACATTAAAGTACAGAAGATCATCCCCTTCATAAACACTAATATAGCATCGAAATGTAAACATTTCTGTAATGGAATTGATCATACAATGTGTCATTCTAAATTGACCTTAAAGAGGGAACATTTACAATCCTGAGTTTTTTTTTTTTTGTTTTTTTTTTCCACCCACTAAACTTAAACAATATATTTAATTTCAGAATTCAGAGAAAATACAAAGAAGTAAATGAAAAATACCAGAGGGCATAAACTGCACTAAATTTTAAATACCCATAAACTCGTGTCAAAATCATCCTTGATAGGATTCCAGTCACAAAAACGAAAAGGTTACAAACCAAACAACCCACTTTAGCATTTTTAAATTTCAATTAACAAAAAAAAACTATTATTGTACGTTTGTGTTTCTACCATGCATGTTCCTACAAGGGACTGCTGCTAAAGTATAGAAATTTTTCTGTGCAATGACTCGGCATCTATAATAATATAAGCATAATACTAATTGAGTATAGAGATGTAACATTTTTATGTCGCTCAGTACAGTTATTAAAAGTAAAATAATATCTGAGTTGACAGCCTTTTTCCTGTTCTTGATTAGGTGTTGGGTTTCAATGCACGCCAGCGGAAGGCCTTCTTAAATGCTGTTATGCGCTATGGAATGCCACCCCAGGATGCTTTCACCACCCAGTGGCTCGTCAGAGACCTGCGAGGGAAATCTGAAAAGGAGTTTAAGTGAGCAATGTGATTGTTGTTCTGGTCAGAGTTCAGAAATGGTTTGGTTACTTGGGGCACGGTGGCCTTGTTTTTGACCGTTTTCCCACACCTACCTCCAGGGCATACGTTTCACTATTTATGAGGCATTTGTGCGAGCCTGGAGCTGATGGGGCTGAAACATTTGCCGATGGCGTGCCGCGAGAAGGGCTGTCACGGCAACATGTTCTCACTAGGATCGGGGTTATGTCACTCATTCGCAAAAAGGTAGGAATTGTTGAAGGAATTCAATCACGGGCCAATTCTCTGGTTCATACGCTGTTCAATTGATGCCTGTACTAATTTAATTTTTGTACGCTGCTGTTTTTAGGTGCAGGAATTTGAACATGTGAACGGTCAGTGGTCCATGCCCTGGATGATGGAGCTAGAGGAAAATAAAAGAGCTGCCTCTGGTGGTCAACCAGACTCACCAGGGAAGACTCCTTCCACTGGCACTCCAGCTGACACGCAACCCAACACACCTGCTCCAGGTTTGTTTTTTTTTCTCTCGAGCTCTTGTAGAGCTTTTCCAGAAAGCCTGCAATTGTAAATGGGCTCTGCCGCATATAGTATTTGTGCACAGCGTATGATTCTGAGTAGTATAGGTGTTAAGTGTAGGAAACAACAACTCAAGAAATAAACCAGTCTTGTTAAAGTCTGTGTGGTTCACAGGCAGGCCAAATGGCTGGGCTCATCCCACCATTACAAAATTTATCCAAAACGAATAGGATGACAAATAGTATAACAAGATGCTATTGATGCTATGATATCGAACCTCCAAGAAGGAAGCACAACATTCAAGAAAACAAGTCACTAAACTATCATGACTAGACGTCGCATAAGTCTAGACTAAGTGGACTGTGGAGGCCTAGCGGTTAAGGCACTGGACTCTGGACCAGAAAGTCTAGGATTCAAATCCCACCTCTGCCAAGTTGCCACAGTTGGGTCCTTGAGCAAGACCCTTAACCTACAATTGCTTGAATTGTAAGACTGTATGAGTTGTAGGTCGCTCTGGATAAGGGCATCTGCTAAATGCTGGAAATGTAAATGTAAATCTGCTTGAGTGAAGACTAAGAATTAAACACACATTTATAATAGACTGTTTAGCATTGACCACTATGCGATGAAAGAAACTAATATAAAGGAGTGGTTTATAAAGAAAATGCTATTAAACGTTTTTATATATATATATATATATATACACACGTGTGAAATGTTTGTTGTAACATGTACTTAATGATGGCTTGGGAAGAAATGGAACTGGTACCTTTCTGTGATGATGCCAAAAATGTGCTGATATGGCAATAAACTTGAATCAATCAATCAAACCTTGTGTTGTAAGATGTTAAATTGTCCCAGCATTGCATCCTTGATGTCTTTACGAACATTAAGCAGAAGCATTAGTCTGCTTTCGAATACTAATTAATGTTGATCCTGTCCCTATCTTTATGAAAGTTCCTAAATGTTCTTATTCCAGTCGTCTGACTTTTAGTTAAGAACCTGAACGTAATCCTACGTTTTCACTGAATTAATCATGGAACTCTTCCTCACTTGTGCAGAGGATTCCTCCAAGACCGAAGATGCCAGCAAGGACACCGAAAAAGAGAAGGATGGCGAGGCTGAGCAGCAAAGCAAAAAGTCTGAATCGGAGGTGAGTTTTGTATCAGACTTGATAAGTACAAGAATGACAAAGATTAATATTCCTCTCAACTAAGCAAACGTTTCCATCAGGTCATCGCCATTCCTGACGACGATGACAAGACGCCCTCGCCTGCTGAACAGAAAGACAAAGAGGAGAAGAACAGTGCTTCAGCTACTGATGTAGGGAGTGCAGAGGACGAGAAAAAGGAGAAAACTGGTGACGCTGGAGAGCAAAGCAAGGCTCCAGAAGAAGCCAAGACTGAAGGGTCGGAGTCAAAGGCTGATGACAAAGGTGATGATCTCGCTCAAATAAGCTACGTGCAAAGTTAATTTCATAACATTTTGACAAAAATCTTGGAGCCAGTGTTCCTAGTAACGCTGTCGGTTGGAAATTGCTAATAAAGGCTGATTACTATTGCACATAGTTCCATGTTTGAATCATTAAATAAGCATAACGAGCAAACCGTTTCCATATATACAGTTGATGCAAAGCAGCTACATTTTTTTTCCATTCTAATTTAACAAAACAAAACCACACCTTTTGACAGACGATAAAAAAGAGGATAAAACTGAGAAGATGGACACCAGCCCTGCTGCAGATGAAAAGAAAGGTAGAAACATGAACTTGTAAACTTCTCCCTTTTGTATGTCTTTTAATAGAAGTCAAATTAATTGACTACATTAAGTAAAATCTTCTGTTTGTAGATCAAAAGGATGAAAAGGAAGCAAAAACCGAGGAATCGACCAAATTACAAAATGGCGACAGTGGCAAAGACGGCGCTTCGGCCGGAGCAAGTGAGGAGAAGAAGAAAACGAAGACCCGGTTCATGTTCAATATCGCAGATGGAGGATTTACTGGTAAGAGGAATGGAAAGCTGAACACTTCTCCGTAGGACTTTTTGGATTTTCTTATTAAGTTTTAATGCATTTGTCTAATTTCTTGCAGAATTGCACTCTCTGTGGCAGAACGAGGAGCGAGCAGCCACTGTTACCAAGAAAACAAATGAGATATGGCATCGTCGCCATGACTACTGGCTTCTTGCTGGCATTATACAGTATCCTTTACATTGTGTACTTTTACACTGCTCGCAAAAATTAGATGATATTTCATTTTGAAGTATACCAGACATATGGTATAATTACCACACTTGGAGTCTTAACATAATTTTAACTTTGTAGCAAATAAACAACTCCCTAATTCTGTATATAGCACTAAATAATGAGTTTAATATCTGAACGTTCTGGCTTTGTGAGGCATACTGCTGACAATTGAATTATAGTAATTAATGGCATGTTTTCGCCACAGCAACTATGAAGAAAATTATGGAACCACTGTGTGCAAGAATTTGCATTTTTCAGTATTGAGAAGCATTGTTCTAAGGCAATTGCTGGCACAAATCTAAAAACTGTAATCGGTCTGCAGTTCTAAAGGGTAGTGTTTCCAGACCGTGGCTAATCAGTAGCAATAGGGGAAGAGAAGAAAATCCGACACTGTGACGTAAAATGTTTGTTGTCTATTATCAGTTGTCTAAACTTGGTACAAGTACGAACGAAGTTCAAAAGTAGTGAGCTCTAAATGGATAAAACTCACAAACTGATGGGTAAAAGCAGGAGTCAACATTTATGTCAGAAGTGTAAGAAAATAGCAGAATTAAATAGGATTTACACTTATAATAGCCTAATTCGGTCAATTTATATTAAGCAGCGACTCATGAATTTGCATGGGCCTAGCATAGGTGACCGAATGTTTGCGAGGTCTCTTTGGTGTGTGTGTGTGTGTGTGTGTGTGTGTGTGTTTGTTTGGGGGGGGGGGGGTGGATAGCATGAGTGGAGGCTGCATGATTTATTTTATTTGTCTAGTGATTGGTCCTCAACTCGCTGTTCTCAGACATGGCTATGCTCGGTGGCAGGATATTCAAAACGACGTTAAGTTTGCGATACTCAATGAACCGTTCAAGGGCGAAATGAACCGGGGGAACTTTTTGGAGATCAAAAACAAGTTCCTGGCTCGGAGATTCAAGGTATTCGATACCTTATAGTTGCAAGTTACAGTTAATAGTATTGTTTTTGTAATGCATGTTTTAACACGGTCTCGACTGGCCATTAGCTACTGGAGCAGGCCCTAGTGATCGAAGAGCAGCTACGACGGGCAGCATACTTGAATATGACTGAGGATCCTTCTCACCCCTCCATGGCCCTGAACACGCGCTTCAGTGAGGTGGAATGCCTGGCTGAGTCGCACCAGCACCTCAGCAAGGAGTCCATGTCCGGAAACAAACCTGCCAATGCTGTCCTGCACAAAGGTGATCTGTACTAAACACCACAGGGCCTCTCCTCCCCGTTTTCCTAAACGGGTGTTCTTATCCAGATTTGCCTTGTCTAATTCAGTTTAATGTAATAAAAGAATATAAATGTAGGCCTGTTTACTCTACAAACGCCTAGGTGAACTGCTTGTCCCTGAATATCTGTCATGCTTTTATTACCAACAGTGCTGAAACAGCTAGAGGAGCTGCTGAGTGACATGAAGGCAGATGTCACCCGTCTCCCAGCAACCATTGCCAGGATACCACCTGTTGCTGTGAGGCTGCAAATGTCAGAGAGAAACATTTTGAGCCGTTTAGCCAGCAGAGGCCCAGAGACACAGTCTCAGCAGGTATCAAACAGTCCCAAGCATCAGAAGTTCTAACCTCTAAAGTACTACATGATGTACATCACTAATTTTATACCAGAGCTTTATTCGCCCACCAAGTGCATTTTACTCTTTGAATTGGCCACCTGCCAAAATAGAAGTTCCTAAGCAAAATTTAACACGCCTACCAAAAACCAGAACTGAAATATTTAGCCCCTTTATTTATTTATTTTTTTAGTGCAGGACATGTACAAAAGTGTTTTTTGTGTATTTGTTTATTTATTTATTTTTTTTTTTTAACTTTGCTACCTAAAATGAACAATGAATTACAGATTGTGTAATATTTCTGGAGATCTTGTCATGATTTCACTGTTAATAGTCTGCTCAGTCCTTGTGTCTGTGTTGCCTGGTGCAAGAATGAATGAAACACATGGCTCGTTTGTTTACTTTCTCTTATTACGATAAAATTTAATTAAGGGATTTTCCCCAGACCTTAACTATACTCAAACTTGGGTCACGCTCATGGCTCTTGCTGATTTGACACACCAAACAGTTCTCGGGGCTAATTTAGGAGGAACTATCCCCCACAGAGCTCCCCTAGGAACCGTGTTCCTTCCAGGGCTTTTGTTTTATGGTATCTTGTGATACCAAAGTGACATGCTGTGCAAATTTGGTTTGGACTACTCCGTTGGTTTGTACACTACCTGGCCAAACAAAAGGTCACACTCACTAATATTTAATTGGATCGCCTTTTGCTTTGATTGATTGATTGATTGATTCGCTGTGGCATTGTTTCCACAAGCTTCTATAATGTCACAACATTTGTCTCGGTCTGATCTTGTATTGATGATGGGTGAAGTTTTCTCCAGCAAATCCCAAAAATTCCCTATGGGCTTCAGGGCTGGACTGTGTGGTGGCCAATCCATATGTGAAAGTCTCATGATCCCTGAAACTCTTTCACAATATGAGCCCATTTTAATCCTGCCATTGTCATCGTGGAAGTGTGTGTTTAACAGCGCATCTATGACAGATACAACCGTCTCACTACACACTCGTATCCTAAAGCATTGCAGAGATGTTGACTATTATTTGTCCCAGTCACTTTTTTGGTGTAAAAAAAAAAAAAATATTATTTTTAGTCCCAAGCTGTAACTATGTTGTTGTTGATTTATCGTTTTCATCCATTTCACTGTTTAGGTATCTCAGCAATAGCCAGGGCTCGTCTTTTTAAAGCCCCACCATTCAAGCACCACCCAACACCTGTACATTCCTGACTGACACCTCGGATGACATCTCGCCTTAGCTTGAAACCACGCCCTTTTACCTACAAATGGACAAGATGTCTGTAGGATAAAATGCGTTTGTGGAAACTGAAGCGATTTTTGTTTTTTTTTATTTCTCCTTTAATATTATTATTGATATAATGTTATTATGATGGTTTTTGGGACCGAAATGTAATAAACTTGTCTCTTTTCACAGTTGTTAAGTTTCCTTTACACAGTTCTTGGTTGCTTGATTCCTTTCGTTATAAAGGTTGGCACTAAACTGAAGTGGAACCAGTCCTTTTCTCTTTTTTTTTTTTTATTTTTTTTTTTTTCCAACAAATGTGAGAGCAGGACCCCTGAAATGCAACATTTTCTCTATTGTAATTGAATGTCGGGGAATTGCTAGACATGCACTAATTGTATGTCTACTAACTGTAGATTGCCAGCATCTGTTTTCTAGCAGTGATTTTGTCCTAACAGCACGGATTTTTAAAACACTGCTGGTCAGTGGGTGGAAACAAAGCAAATCATCATAGGAAAACCTTCAAGACAAAATAAGATCAATTATTAATTTAATTAGTAGATTACCCGATTTGGATAAACTGTCAGTCTCCTTAAGTTACATACTTCCAGATTGCACAGCAGCAAACTTGATGTCCATGTGATATTAGTTGTGGCCTTGATTGCTGTAGTTCAGAATGAGCCCAGCTCCTGTCTGATTCTACTACCAATAAGAGTTGGAAGTGTAGTTCCAAAAAATGCTCCAGTGTATAGTTGTGGAAATTCTTGAGTTAGAAAAAGAACACAAAACGATGGAGATGTTTCTCCAAACTACAGTTGCAAGAGAAAGTATGTGAACCCTTTGGGATTACTTGGATTTCTGCATCAATTGGTCATTAAATGTGTTATGATCTTCATCTAAGTCACAATAGACTAACACTGTCTGCTTAAACTTATACCACACACAAAAAATGTATGTTTGCATGGTTTTACTGAACACCACATTTAAACATCCACAGTGCAGGGTGGAAATAGTATGTAAACCTTTGGATTGAATAACTCGTTGACCCTCCTTTGGCAGCAATAACCTCAACCAAACATTTCCTGTAGTTGCAGATCAGACCTGCACAACAGTCAGGAGGAATTTTGGACTATTCATCTTCAAAAAACTGTTTCAGTTCAGCAATATTCTTGGGATATCTGGTGTGAATCGCTCTCTTGAGGTCATGCCACATCATTTTAATTGGGTTGAGGTCAGGACTCTGACTGGGCCACTCCAGAAGATGTATTTTCTTCTGTTGAAGCCATTCAGTTGTAGATTTATTTCTGTTTTGGGTTGTTGTCCTGTTGCATCATCCTTCATTCAATGTGATTCGTTTTCCGTTGATGATGGCAATCTGTCCAGGCCCTGAGGCAGCAAAGCAGCCCCAAACCATGATGCCCCCTCCACCATATTTCACAGTTGGGATGAGGTTTTGGTGATTGGTGTGCTATGCCTTTTTTTCCCCACACATAGCGTTGTGTTCCTTCCAAACAACTCAACTGGATATTTTGCCAGTAGTGCTGTAGAATATCCAGGTGCTCTTTTACAAACTTACTTTTGTAACCTTTTCCAGTTTCATGCAAGTCATGAATTCTTGAACGTAGGTCTTCTGAGAGCTCTTTTGTGTGAGGCATGATTCCCATCAAGCAATGCTTCTCAGGAACAGCAAAGTGGTGTGTTTTTTATAGGGCAGGGCAGCTTTAACCAGCACATCCAATCTAATCACATTGACTGAACTCCATGTTGGCTGACACTTGGCTCCAACTAGCTCTTAGAAAAATCATTTGCCTCTGGGGTTCACATACCTTTTCCACCCTGCACTGTGGATGTTTACATGTTGTGGTCAATAAAACCATGTAAACATGTAGTTTCTTGTGTGGTATAAGTTTAAGAAGACTGTTTCTCTATTGGGTTCACATACTTTTTCTTCCAACCGTATGCATTTGGGTACTTGTCAATATGAATATACTAACATTACAGTTCTTACTGTGACTTTCAAAACATGCTTTATTTTCATAAGATGTTCACCACTTTCTGACTATAGCACAATTAAAACGGTACATCATGGGCTTGCATCGTTAAATATTCAGCTGCGTTAAACATTCACATAAGCTAAAGGATTTCCAGATAGCTAACGTTGCTGCTTTGCCTGCCTGCTCGAGGTTACTGTAAATTGATATTGGATGCCATGTATCCGAGTAATTCTATGAGTACGTAAGCACAGTATCACTGACATGGTGCCATGGAGGGTAGCAACCCCACCCAGGGTGGGGTGGCCTAGGTCCTTTCTGTGTGGAGTCTGCATATCCATTCCTGTGTCTGCATGGGCTTACTCTGGGTACTCTGGTTTCCTCCCACAGTCCAAAGACATGCGTGTTAGGTTAATTGATTTACCCTCCAAATTGGCATTGATGTGTCTGTGTGTGTATAAAACTAGTCCTGATATAACCTTGTGTGTGTCGCTGAAATGACCACTTCTATAGCGACATTAAGCAAAACCACATAAACGCAACGCTCGCCTCCGTGGAAAAATAATCACACCAAATCCTGTTTGCACTTTAGATCACTATTAGGAAGAGGGTTTTATGGTCAGAGAACTTTTTTAATGTAATTCAGACTGTAAATCAAACACAACACACTGCTCAAGTTACATCATAGCTGCACTATGGTCCTGTCAACTCTACAGCGCTAGTGTTAGAACTGAAGGGAAAACTGACACTGTCAACTATACCCATTTTCTTGAGGCAAACCTGTGGTTCTCTGTTAGACATATGAATAGACAGGTGGTTCACCTTCCAATGCAAAAACACGGTGGCTTAAATTAGAAATAACTGTCCAAATAAGAACCCTGACTTGAACTTGGAGAGCAGTCCATTCTGCTCACTATGAAACCTATACTTGAACAATTCTGGTCAGAGAAAAAAGACAAATATTCACCAGTCCTGGGGTTTGATGTGGGTAGTGTCATCTCTAAACAGATTGATGGCTGTGATTAAAGTGTGGCTCCATGAAGTATTACATCAGACTAATCACTTTTCCAAAGCCTCTTATTCTAGTTTCTGTTTTTAATACATTTTTCAAATGCTGTTTATTACAATGGTGTAAGGTAAACTGTGCAAATAAAACTAAATGTATATATAAATATAATAATAATATCCAATATATATATATATATATATAATCAGGCTGTATGATTATTACATTGAAGTACTTGAGTATATTGACAGGAATTTGTACAAGGCCGTAGGACCTTGACCCCTCAGCAGGACTGGTAGCTGCTCCTTTGTGCAGCAAGGTACATGACAAGCACTGCCAGTGCCTTACAAAATGTCTAGCAAGCCAATTTGTCTGTGTGGGTTTAGCCTGGGTACTCTGGTTTCCTCCCACAGTCAACGTGACAGGCCTGTTTAGTTAATTGATTACACTAAATTGGCATTGACTTGAGTGTATATGCTGTATATGACTAGTCTTGAGATAACCTTGTGTATAAATGTAGCCATATGTGTGTCACTGAAATGGCCCCTGATGCTGATAGTGATGTCAATTACATCAAATAAACAAACATACAAAACTCTGTAAATGTCTTAGTCCACCACTAGATTTGTTGTATTGCTGCATTGAAACCCTTTTCCACTAACCAACCACATAACCAAGTAAAACAGATTTTTTTTATCTCACAAAAATTAGGAGATATTTTATTGGGGCTATTGCATTTTTAAATATTCCCTATTTTTGTGAGTAGTATATTATGAACTCATTCAAACAGTGGGTTTAAATCCCAGGTGGGGCTTGCAACATGAAGGTTAGATGGTGCCATCATGGAATGCTGTGATGAACAGGGGCTCTATCCAGGGTGAACCTTCATTCTCACGGCGTGAAATCAAAGTTAGGCTCATCCTCCTGCTTTAACTAAACAGGATGCTTTATTAACAGATATCAGACTAGTGGTCTTGAACTGAACTCCCATTTATGCGGTCTCATTCCTGACTCAGACTTGCCCATCTAGCCCATTATGGCCTAGTCTCAGATTTATCCCCTGTTGTTCTTGGTCTTGACTTGGTCTTGAATGGCCAAGGTCTTTGTCTGGACTTGGACTTGTTTAAGATCCCTTGTAATACTGATGTAATACTGCATGTGACGTAATACATGATACAGCAGCTCAGTACACTTGGGAATGGTGCTTCTAATGGTGCGATAGTAGCTTTGAAACAATCATGGTCAGTTAGTTATCCAATAGCCTATCGGTCCTATGATGCAATATGAGGACAATGTCACTCGGATGGGAAACCCCAACACATATAGCCCTTGTAAACGTGTCAGTACGACGCTGGAGAAGAGGGTCTAGCCAAACCCTATATATAGGGAACACACACACACGCGCGCGCAGAGAGAGAGAGAGACAGACAGACAGACATAGCTGCACAGATTGTCAAATTCACCTGCGCCTATCAATCCCGTGAGCGCGAGCTGCTTGGTCAAGGGCTTTTTGGATTGGCTCTTTGGTGTACAAGACCCGTTCACATTGGATAGCATGCACCTCTAGGCGGGACGAAAGTAGGTATTCGCGAAGTTCCAGAATCGAAGCGCACGAAGACGTTTAAAATCTACAGCAAGCCAAGAGGAGAGGATTATAACGCGGTATAAATAAGGTATGATCGCAGCGGTTCAGGAATGGAACTGCATTCTTCTGTATTCCGAGAGCAGACACTTCATATTGTGTGTCGTGTGTGCGCGAAATGATTCGACGGTCTTTAGTGGGAATAATGCGTAACCGTTTAACAAGTTTCTTCGAGCCGTTAACGTGTTATTTCGTGCTTAAAAACCACGCAGTGCGTCCTAACTTTTGTAACCACGAGTACACAGTACTGATGCCATTATTGTCAGTTAGCTAGCCTTACACGTTAGGCTAACTCGCTGCTGGACAGGATGGGTGGTTTGGTTAGCGTTTTCAAATCATTAACTGTTATTGAGCCATTTTTAAAAAAGTGCTCAGTCATTTTGGTGGCGACTCCGTTGATTCTGTTAAGCACTGCGTGACACGACGTTTTCTAATGGCGTATGATGAACAGCGAGCTAACCCCTTTCCTCTCAGCTGGGTTTGTATAAATCGTCTCTCTTTTTTTGCTTCGTCAGGCTTTCCACTGTTATTTATCTTATGTAATTTGCTCATCCACGTCATTGTGTATCCCAGAATGCTAGACGCTCGAGCAATCCGCGCACGTTCTCAGTGGCTGACGTCACTGCGCGACAAGTCGTTTTAACACATCCTCAGAGCTTCTGGGTGGCTACACAAATAATCTCTCTCTCTCTTTAATTATTAAGTATTTTGCAGGTGCTGAGCCACAAGGTGGTGATGTCTGATAACAGCACCGGCAGCAGTGGTTCCTCCACTAACAGCTGGACTCTACTTTCCCCTGAGGTAAATAACAGCACAAACACCATTAAAACGTTATACGAAACGATTCTTTCACGCCTGTCGTTTTTGTGTACCTCTGAAAGGCATGAAATGTAAAGTGACAATGTGACAGCTATTCATTTCATTTAGATGTGTGACACGCAGGACTTTCAAGCATCAAGGAAACGGAGGGACAAGTGCCACTCAAACTGAGATTTTCCCTATTTTGTGCAAATGAATCTGATCTGGCAAAGTCACAAATCTCCATGATTGTCTTTTTGTGCAGTTTAGCCAAAAATTGGTGTACAGTGGTGCCTGAATTTTGGTGAAACGTTCTAGAAAATCATTAGATCTTCACAAGTTCTAAAAAATGCTTTTATCTGTTAAAAGTAGGTAAAGATACTCAATTTATTTACTGAAGGAAATTATCTGATCTTACTGATGTCAGTAAGTGATGAAAAGCATGTGATCCTTTTTTTCCATTACCTGGCGTGACCTTCTTGTGCAGCAATAACTGCAAATAAAGTATACACTAACTGTTTTGCACATTGGCTTTGTGGGATATTAGCCTATTCCTCCTTACAGAACAGCTGGAACTAGTGGGCTTCTTTAGAGATGGCTTTTTAACATTTTCCATCCCGATGAACATCAACAATTCTTTTGAGGTCCTTAGAAATCTCATTTTGTTTGTGCCACTATACACTTTTACAAACATGTTGAGAAGATCAGACTTTGAGAGACCCCTGTTCTTTAACCACAACCAATTTAACACATCCTAATGACTGAAAGCACCTCACTTATTTAACCTTTTAAATGAACTGCCAATGCTAGAGGGTCTCACAAACCTTTGCCATTTACAGATATGTCCTGTTGAGCCTTTTCACAATAAATAAATTACCAAGTATAGTATTTTTGTTTCGTTTGTGGAGTTCTCTTTATCCACCTTTGGGACAGTCCAAGGAAAACACTACGTGGCAAAGGGTGCAGGGACAAAGCACACCCTGGCTGGGATAGGAGTTACAGTAACTGGGACTATTGGCAGGAGTCGTGTTACAGTGCTGATCCACCTTCCGGCCTACCATCCTTTAGGCATGTCCAGTCATGCCCATAAAATGCCAGACCTGGCCAAAAGGCACCACTGGGACTCAAACCCAGGTGACCACATTGGAGGTGAACATTTTGGAACGTTCAGCTGGACCAAAGCACACTAAATCTGTTATAGGCATCATTCCTGTAACCACAATCAGAAATAAAATTAAGCAACAAAGTAATATAATATTAAAATGAAATATTAAAACATACCAAATTTATTTTGTCCACTTGTATGGGTATGTAGTCCTATTTGAATGAAAAGACTCTTTCTTTAGGACCAAGCAAAAATGTAATTAAATATTATTAAAATTTTTTTTTTTTTTTTTTCTCTCCCCAATTCTGGTTAATTACTGATACATTCAAACGTGGTGAAGGCGTTATTAGATTTGCATTTGATTTGATTTGCAGTATGAATTAACTCAAACTAGTCAGTTCAAATGTCTATACCACCATACATGTTTAGTTCAGGTGTAATTTTGATACGCATATCGGTATGGCCATGAATAAGTCAAAGTCAGATTTATTTATATAGTGCTTTTTACAATGGTGCATTTTCTCAAAGCAGCTTTACAATATTATATTATGTTAAAACACCAATCCTGAATTGAATACACTGATGCACAGAATATTTCACCGAAACTGGAGCCAGCCTGTTAGACTTTGTGGTGTGTTTAAATTGTAATAAATTACTCAAGGTTTGGTGGATAATTAAATGTCTTAATGGCATTCAGTTAGCATCGTATCTAAAGAGTGTCAGTGTAGATTGAAGAGACAAATCTATGTTTGGCCCATCTTGAATATCTTTCCTTACCCTGTTAGTAACTTTTAATGCCATGGAGAGTGTTACTGAAACAGTACATTTTTTTAAAAAATATTTTGTTCTGAAAAGTGTAATGCAAATGAAAAGTGTGCTTAGGAAACAGTTTTGTTTGTATTAGGAAGCTGCCATTGACACTGTCGGACCAGTTGATGATGGAACCGAGAGTATTGATGATGCGCCAAGCCTTTCAGAGGAAGTTGCAGGTTACCTGTTTAATTCTAACATGTATTTGTGGTTTATAAGATGGCAATAAAATCTCTGTAATCCGTTTTTTTTCTATTACGTTTTTCCACAGGAAGTTCTTTGGAGGTGAGACCAAGTGAGAGTGAAGCTCCACAGGAGACCATCTTATCAGAAGAGGGCCACCAGGTGAAGAATAATTCAGTAAACCCATTTTCGTAAATTGTTATATATTGCATACATCTTCATCTTAGAAAGAACTATGCATGATCTATCTGGCAGTAACTTTAAAGCAAATTATAACCATTATAGATAGAGGTGGAGGATAAATAGCTCTATAAAATAAATAGCAAATGAATCCAATTAGTATTGGGTTGATTAATGCCATAATTAAAATAAGCATTTATCTTATTTCAGTTTATTTATAGTTCCATAGTACAAAGCCACATTTTGTCTTTTATTTTTGCAATTTCAGTTTTATGTATTTTGGTTTATTTAATATCTCTTTTGGCTATTTAATAACGCTTTTAGTGTCATACCTAACTAGTCATACGTCATACACCACTGTGCCAACTCCGCTTTTTGTGCACGTTATTAAAGTCATTCTAGTCTAGGTTGGTATATATACTAGTATTTCTGTAATGCTATTTTTAGTATAATAATCGATAGGATAAATGTGTTTAATGATACAGACAAATTAACTACATATGCACTATTTTTAGTCTGGCAAAGAATGTTGGTTTATAGTCACAAGCAAAGAGTTATGCAAGATCCACTTTCCAGTACAGAGTACACTGGCCAACATGTTCAAAACAAAGATGGTCTCTGTATTGGGAGACTTCACTCTGTACTTCAAGAATGGAAATTCGAACATGCCTCAAGTGCTGGTTTGTTAACAGAATGAAACAGTCCATGCTGAAACTAACATTAGTTGTTAACATGCCAGCCGGAGTTTTACGTAAGAATAAGTGCACTTCTCTCACTAATGTCCATTCCCCAAGTCCTCAGTTTGATCCCAGTATCCTTTCTATGTGGAGTCTGCATTCACTCCCTGTGTCTGTGTGGATTTACTCCAGGTACTCTGGTTTCCTCCCACAGTCCAAAGACCTGCATAGCGTTAATTGATTATGCTAAAATTGGCCTTTCAACCTGAATATGGATTTTAATATAACCATGGGTGTTAATGTAACCTTGTGTCTGTCGTGGAATGGCCTTTGATGCTGCAGAGTGACAGTTAATAAATAACCAAACAAACGTAAATAATAAGGTGATAACAGAAGCTTTTATCATTTTAAATTTCCTCGTGTCTGACTTGTATCAATGTAAACTTGCTTGCTCCTGTCATGAATAGCTGATGTTGCTGAATAGGTGTTATATGAACATTACCTTAAATAATCAGACCAATGTCTAATGTGGCCATACATTACAGAGATTCATAAAACATGTCAAATGTTTTACAGATTTGCCAGGAAACGACGCCGGAATTCTTTGAGGAAGGAGCGGCATCTGGAATGTTAACCATTGAGGATGATCCTGAGATTTGTGCACCTGTGATTCATGATACTATAACTAGTTCACCTCCGGATAATGACCTGCTCAGTGCAGTTCCCTTTAGCTTAGCTACAGAGGCAGGCCTCTTTCTTTCTGGGGAGGCTTCTCTTGAAAAACCATACGCAGAGGCCTTCACTGACGAACTTTCTCCCAAAGAAAGATCTGTCCAATATACATCTACAGCTGAAGTGTCCTCACGACCTGAATGTATAGCTGAAATCAGCCTTTTCACTGAACCAACGAGTGAAATAAGCACCAGTGCAGAATCTGAATCTGAAGTAAGCCTCCCCCTAGAACCTACAGCTGAAGTACGCCTTCCTCCTGAAAAAGAAGCCGAAATATGTCTAACTTCTAAACTTCTAGCTGATGTGAGTGTGACTCCTGCACATTTTGCAGAAAAAAGCCCCTCCCCTCTCCCTCCGGAGCCCCCTTTTTCTGACGTTACAGCAGACATAAGGTTTGTCTCCATTGGTCATACCTCTGCAATTCCAGTAGCAGATATCCAGGCTGAGGTAAATTGTAGCCCTGAAAACCCAACCACCGATATTCATTTTACTCCCGTAACCACGATCCCTTACCCAGAAACAACTGCTTCTCCCCTCTTGGAAGAGTTGGTGCCCACAACAGTGAGAGAAGAACATGAGATACCAGACAAATGTGAAGCTGTGGTGAGGGAGGAAGGTACATGTAACTATATTGTAAAAAAAAAACAAAAAACCAACAACTCAAAAACCATACAAAATATGCGTTGGCTTCCATTGCTCTTATCCCTTAAACCGTCTTATTTCTTTTGTGTCCAGAATCTCTTTGCCCAGATGCAGCAGTTGAACACCCAGAAGAGGGCGTTGGTCTGAGACTGCGACATGTACAGCAGAGACAGAGCTCAGATGAGGAAGACCAAGAGGAAGAGGAGTTTAAGCTGCAAGAAAGGAGGGAAGCGAAATCTAGTTTCTCACTGAATCACCTCATCATCGGCTCTCTGGTGCTGTTGTGTCTTGGCTCCCTTTTCTTTTCAGGTAAGTTTTCTAGTAAGAATGCCAGTCCTTGGACTTTACGTCCTGGAATCTGAGTGGAATTCCTACACGTGCAAAACTCTTCGGGTGTGCTACTCATTAACATTGTCCTGTGTCTCCAGGTACCATGTTAAACCAAGATGTTGGTACGTACAACTAGATGGCAGCATAAGCTTGCGTATTATTCAGGGGTAGAAGTCTCCCTTCAGTCTTTATTAAGGACCATATTTTTGTATGAATTACTCATTTATATTGTGATTGAAGTACAGGCAATCCGTTGTTATGACTCTGGTAATTCCATAGGGTTCACAAATTTTGCTTGTGCAAATCTAAGACTGGTCCAATTTCACAGGCTGACTTCTATCAACATATGTAACCTGTACTAAACAGCAACAAGAGGCTGCAGTGGTTTTACTTTGACTACATAGTAATTTAACATTTACAATAGAGAACAACATGAGCGGGGCGTTGTGTTGACTCGGACGGTAGCACACCCTGGGTGCTACTGGGTTTTTTCTGTGTGTCTTTGTATCCTTTGTGTGTCCTTGTGGGTTTAGTCCAAGTACTCTGTTTTCTTCCCACATTCCAAAGACATTTGTTTAGGTTAATTGGAGTTTCTAAAATACGCTGCATTCGCCCTTGCCCTTTGATGAAGATAAGAAGTGGACAAGCAGATAATACAAATTTTTGGAACTGTTTTATTATATATTTTCATACCCTCAAAATTGCTCAACACTCAGCCATTAATGTCTAAACTGCTGGAAACTTAAGTGACTACACTCCTAAGTGAAAATGTTCATATTTTGTGTGCCTACCATTATTTTCCAGCACTGCCTTAAGTCTCTTGGCCATGGCGTGTACTAGAGCTTTACAGGTTGCCACTGGATGATCACTCCATGATGACATCACAGAGCTGACGGAGGTTAGGGACCTCGCACTTCTCCACCTTCTGTTTGAGAATGCCCCACATATGCTCAATAGGGCTTAGGTCTCGAGACATGCTTGACCTTTACCCTCAGTTTCTTTAACAAGGAAGTGGTCGTCTTGGAGGTGTGTTTGGGCTTAAGATACTGCCCTGTGGCCCAGTTTCCAAATGGATCCAAATTATGCTTTGCTTCAGTATGTCACAGTATTTGTTGGCACTCATGGTTTCCTCAGTGAACTATAGCTCCCCACACATGACCGCACTCATACAGCCCCTCTCACTTCTTTGGTCCACCACGGTGAGGCCTGTTCCGAGTGGAACCTGTCCTGTTAAACAGCTGTATGGTCTTGGCCACCGTGCAGCAGCAGCTCACTTTCAGGGTGTTATCAAGAGTGTCAGATCGATAACACCAAAATCAACACACCTGGTACTGGGGAGGGAAGATGGCCATTTGAGCAAAATTTGGCCATTTTCACTCAGGGGTGTATTCATTTTTGTCAGTGGTTTAGACGTTAAGGGCTGCGTTGTTATTTTGAGGGTGCAGCAAATGTTACACTGTTGTACAGGCTGTATACTGACTACTTTACATTGTTTCAAAGGGTCGTATCTTCATTGTTGTCCCATGAAAAGATGGTTACAAAATGTGAGGGGTGTTTTCTCAAACCCTTGAGATTCCTCTGTACTCTCCAATTCCATTGTGTATTATATGACACTAAATGAAATGCATGGAATCTTTGCAACAAATTAATATACTTCTATGGGTTTCTGTTATTTACATGTGTCATTAAGGTATTTAACCACGCCACACACCTTTCACACACTTTTCTACCTTTATTTACTGATGGCACCAATTGTTCTGTTGCTGACTCTTATTTCTATTGATTTCTGTTTCTTTCTGTCTTTCTTGTCAGATGACTATGATGGCTCAGAGCTGAGTGATCAGGTTGACTGCTTTCTAAATACGCTGTCCTATTTGGCCCGTTAGTACTACTTAAAAACACAAGCAACTTTTACACATTTGTCTAATCATTACACCAATCTGTCCCACCCAAGGAACTTCTTGAAAAACTGGCTCAAGAAAACAAGCAGATATCTATCCTGGAGGCTCAGATACAGGTTTGCATAATTGCTCCTTCTCCGTTCTTGATTCTTGTCTAGGCATTTGGTCATTCTAATTTCGTATACCTTTCTTTAGATAAGCAATTCATTTTTGTTTATCAGAGTTATATTCTTAATTTCCCAGACGGTCACCTGTCAAACTGAATAGTACAATATAATTGATGTCATAGTGGAATGTAACAGAGAATTGCTAATAAATAATTTGTCCATATATATATATATATCAGACTCAAAAGGAGGAGCTGGACAAGGCGCTGCAGATGGCTGCAGATAAAGGCATCACTGACAAAGAAAATGCTAGGATGAAAGAAGAACTGTCAGCATTGCCTGATCTGAAGTCAGAACTAGAGGTGCTCAAAGCTAGAGTTGCTGAGCTCACTCAACTCGCAGGTAATCAGAAAGAATTAGCATAATTCTAATTACATCCGTTCTGTTGAACATATTAATGCTTTTATTTGCTGCCTGTCCTTGTGCTTTTTTCCTTATGCTATCCTGTTGTTTTTTTTTTTTGTTCATTGGTCAAATTTCCATTGGGTTGCAGGGAGTTTGCCTAATGTAACGTTTAGAGATTCAGCAAACTTCTAGGATCTGA
The DNA here is from genome assembly GCA_034779995.1 of Parotocinclus haroldoi. Lineage (NCBI taxonomy): Eukaryota > Metazoa > Chordata > Actinopteri > Siluriformes > Loricariidae > Parotocinclus > Parotocinclus haroldoi. Next base: position 36,481 of record JAUZST010016452.1, read on the forward strand.
GAATCCAGTTTTTAAAGTTTATAGAAGGGGACAGAACATCAGTATTGTTGTCTGAACAAACACGTTACTGTTAGGCAGGACCAGGGAGGTAATTGGTGCACTGAGGTGCAGATGTCGGTGTGCAGAACTTTCTCAGCTACTACAGCCTTGGATGAGAATAACCAGTCATACAAGTGATTGTGTTCCTTTTGCCCAAACCCCCCCCCCACCACAAAAAGTCTCAAAAATCAGCATGAGTCACGAGTGAGATGGTGAGCGAGGTACAGAGAAATGCACGTCACTACTCGGTGCTATCCAGAGGCGTGTGAGGAACGTGTGAGGAGGAAGTGAGACACATGAAAAAAATGTAATGGTACCAATAATTAAAAAAATTATAATAACACTTGTTTTGCTCTCCTGTGCCAGCCAGTGCAGATGTCTTCGTTTTAACCAGCAGCAGATTAACAGTGAAAATGTCAGCAATTTGGTATCCCGTAGTTAGTACTTCCAGAGATATTAGACAATCGGTCCGTAATAACGGTTTGTGTGAGTTAATACTGTTTTATTCATATTGTGTAATTCAAAAGACAGTTTGAAAAGACAATTGGTTTTCTCAGTTTGCGCATGCAATCAAGCGTAACCAACGTGGTTGTCCGGCTGCTTATTCCAGAGAAGTGGCTTTGTTTGGCTTCTTTTTCCAATGACTGAGTCATTTAAAACTTTTGTAAAACGTTTGTAAACTGGTCGTTGAACGGTTTACTGCCAAAAGCTGATTTTTCTACAGTTATTGGGTTATTTCCTTTATGCTGTGTAACAGGAGATAAATGCTCATTTCAGATTACTTTGGATTGACTAATAACAGGGAAATAAATTGCTCGCAAAAATTAGGTTATAGTTAAAAATGAAATATCTCATAATGAAATATGCCATAATTTTGTGAGTAGTGTATAATGGAAAAATGCAGTAATGTGTGGTTGTGTTGGCTTAAGCCTCTCTACACTTAAAACCATGGTAATTGCTGGGTTTCCAGAACTGGTAATGTCCCGGTTTAAGTGTCATTCACATAAGCAGCCATATCACTATAATTTACCAGGTTGCATCCTTTCTCACATGATGATAGCACAGATAGACACGTAGAACCTGTACAGACAATGTGATATAAAACAAGTCCCACCTACAGGGGATTTGGTAACATTTATGTTTTAAGCACTTCAGTCTGATTATCAGCGTCGTCCCTTTTACATGTGACACTTGCTTGTCTGAGTGACTCACAGCTGAATCACTTGATTTGCATTCAAGAAGTATGTTCAGCTTCTTCTTTTCATTCCTATTTGCAGACACTTCTTCTTTTTCATTTTTCCATATGATGTGTAGTTGGTCCCCTAGATACGAGACAGTTCTGTTCTGAGAGTATATTTGGATGTCAGGAAGCTCCTAAGTCCAACATAGTTGGCCTAAAGAAACTAAAAAACTTTTGAGCCTCCCAACACTGATCTCTGCTAATTTATTGTTTCATCTACTGATATGGCTTGCTGCTTCTTAGTGGGATCATCACTCCTTGCATAATGCAGTACATGGTGGGTTTAAAATGGCACACTATTTTCACAATTAAGAGAGTATGTACTAGACACAGTTGGTAACAACCACTCAATGCTAAAGACCGAATGTGATTGTGGTGGCCTAGTGGTTAAGGTACTAGACTATGGACCAGATCCCACCTCTGCCAAGCTGCCATTGTTGGGTTCTTGAGTAACGCACAATTGCTTGGATTAAGACTGTGCCGCTTGTAAGTTGTCTACAAAATGCTGTATATGTAAATGTGACTAAGAACAAGTAAACAGCAGTTTGCACAAATGGATTGGACTTATGTGATCAGCTCATCCCACAGATACTCCGTTGGATTGAGATCTGGAAAATTTGGGTTCCAAGTCAACTTGTTCCTCAAATATAAATAAATAATAATAAATAAATAATAAATAATTTCTGGACATTTTCCAGTGTGGCATATTTTTGAAGGAGGTTACTGCCATTAAGCTATACCACACTGTAACCATGTTTAGGTAGGAGGTATGTGTCAAATGAACACCCACAGGACAGTTAGTGTTTTCCACCTGTTTTCTGCACATAGCACCGTCCATGTTATTCACTTCACCTGCTGGTAGTTTTAATATTACGGCCTTTGGGGTAGGATATACAATGTGTTAAATGTAGATAATTTCCATTACAATACCATTTCCATTACAGTACAAGTGGGTCACATGATGGCAAGAAATGTGATTTACAGCTTTAAAATACTATTGTTAATGTAAAACCTATTTATTGTGTTTAATTTCTTTTAGCGGAGGATCCCTCAGAATCTTCTCCCAGTACTATCCAGTCTTCTCCTGGTACACCTAAAGATAACCAAGGTCCAGCAAAGTCTGAGAGACACTTGAACAAAAAAGATGAACTCAAGAGACAAAAGACACTCTTAGATCAGAGCAAAGAGAGATTGGAAGGAATGAAAAATCAAGGGTGGCACAAGAAAGGTTTGAGAGAAAGCTTAGTCGAGATGCAGCAGAGGCTCTCGAACCAGGTGGACCATCTTGGCCAGAGAGATGAGTGGAAGAGGAAAAACAAGGAACACAAGGGAGGCAAAAAGGGAAAAAATGACCGAGATGAAAAGTGGAATAGCAAAGAGATGGAAAAGGGAAATGAGAGAAAGTCTGACAAGGACAAGTATAGCCATGGCCAGAAACACAAGGAATACTTAAATAAATATAGTGATGAGTGGGAACATAAGAAGAAAGAAAGGAGGCAGGAGAGAGAGAAGAGAAAGCAGCAGAGGTCAGGAGAGATGAAGAACATCCACCAGCACTCGCATGATCAGCACCACGAGTCAAAGGACTTCTGGAAACACCAAGATAAAAAACTCAGGAGAAACCGGTTGCCCGCTGAAAACTGCCATAATGTGGTAAACTGCGCTGAAGCAGAAGGTCTCATTCCTGTTAAGCTCCCAGAGTTCCAGGGTCTTCTGCAAAGCTATTTGAGCAAATTGGAAGAGCTGACTGATGAGAACAAGGAAGCTTTTCATCGTCTTGTCATCCAGTTCTTCCGTGATGACATTTTCAGCCATGATAGAATGCTCTTCAGCAAGTTTGCTGAGGATGTAGCTGACATCTTGGAAGACCTGGCAGATGCTCTGAAGGACGATGACATACTAGAAGAGAAGATGGAGGAGTTTGAGCGGGAGGTGCTTTGGAAATTTACAGCATAGAGCTGCAAACCTTGGCAGTGATGATATGGGAAGTAAATATGAGCCATACGATGGAGATCAAAACACCACATGACAGTGAGCGAATTGGCTGCTGTCACCAGAAATGGCCTGTTTTCCCCAAGGCTGTATTACGTAACAGCAGCATGCGTATAGCATGTGTTTGGAGTGAAGATTGGGTCATTTGTAAAGCTCCATCTGAATGTTAGGTTAAAAAAACACCACAGCACAAGGAGATGTTTGATAAATATCAAATGATTTTCCCCAGGCCTAACGGATTAACTGCACCATGGGTGTAATGCGCGTGTGTGTGTGTGGAGTGTTCTTTATGTCATTTAGTGACGTTCCTTTTGTTTTTGAATGATATAGTGTGCCACCTCTGTTAAAGTGAAATAATTTGTAATAATTTATGTTGCTTTATGGTGACACGCACACCCAAAGAATTTATGAAAGTACTGGTTTCCCTTAATAATTGCATTAATGGTCCCAGTAAAAAGTAAATCAGTCTGTTTACTTGTGACTAAAGGATGCTTTCTTTGGATACTTACCGATGCAGAGTACCGATACGAGTATAATACTGCAGTTCTTAGTGATTAGTGAAAGGATGTTCCTCGCTTTCGAACGATAACACAATTAAAATATACATCATGGGCTTGCATTGTTTAACATTCAGCTGTGCTAAACATGGTTTGTATTGGTATCGGTGCATCCCGACCGTATCCTGACTTGTGATCGCATTTCCCATGCTGGTTTAGGAAACATGTCTGTAATGTTCACGTGGTGTTAATGCTGACTGCCCAAGTGTCAAACTGGAATCTCTCCTATATATAACCATCAGCACAAATAGTTAAACCTGTTTTGAACATTGTTGTGAAGGTTCTATTTTTACTTTGAAGCATGTTAGCAGTTTAAAGTGCTGAATTGTCAAGAGAGTACAACTGCGAAAGTTTGATAACCGAGAGACCAGTAACCATTTACTGAAGATTTTCAGTGTCTCCATATCGGAGCCATTGAAGCAACTGATTTACTTTCTGCGTCATATGTTGTGCACATTTACATTGTATTCTCTTTGCATTGTAATTTGTACATGTAATTATTTTGAAGAAATGTGTGCTAATGTGCCTTCATTTTTAGTGTGAGATGCTGAGCATTGAATTATGGTTTTCAGATGGTTCATTAGTTAATCTTTGTGTGTGTGTGTGTGTGTGTGTGTGTGTGTGTGTGTGTGTCATTTTGTTTTAGCCTTTTTCTGCCTGAGGAAAAGAACATTATTTAGTCTTATGTAATTTGTTTGCCTGTCTTGACAGCAGGTGGATGCACAAAAGCTTCTGGGTGGCCAATTTGTAAATGCCAAACTACTCATTAAAATGAGCAGAGGTTATACAAATTTGAGGAAACCCAATCTTTTATTGGTACACACATCAAGAAAAATACGGAATGTTGATGACAGATAATACTGATGTGGAAGGAATTAATTATCAACGTTTGAAGATCACAGCCTGTGATTCCTTACAAACCCTAATTTGAATTGAATGGACATCAATTATGAATTGGTGGAAATAAATGTTCATTGTTTTAAATGCACACGAGCACCGAAGGCAGGGTAATTGCACATTCCCTGATGTTCCCCCAGTGTCACTATATGACTGCAGTAGCACAGTGTAATAACACAGCGTTGTGTGGCCACATGTAGTTGATTTTGAAAGGTAAAGTTAAATACACTTATTATGCCTCGGGCTTCACCAAGAGTAAGTGCTTATGTCAGTTAAAATGTTCTTCACTACGGATGCACCGTGTGTGTTGTCATTACTGCAATGGAAAGATCTCCAAGCAGATAAGTCATCCTTACCATTTGGAAACTCAGATTTTCGTTTGGGAAAATTCTCGTTTTCCGCTGACCTGTGCAGTGAAGGGAATAAAAGAGAAGGTGAATGAGATGGAACATCAGTCCTCTTGCTCCTGCTGCCATACACCATTGCTCAGGTACTGTGAAATTCTTATTCCTATTTTTTTTTTTTTAAATTAGTCCGGCACTTAATGCAACAAATTTAGATTAATATATTAAAATGTGATATTCAAATTGAGTTAAAAACATATTTTTAGTCATTTAATATGACTTTAAATAGCTGCGGTCAGTATATAAATGTGTAGATCAAGATGGTAGCTGATTTGAACAGCATGGGTACAGACTGTGAACTTCTCAAATTTGTTTACTGGGTGGCTTGAACATGATGTTGGAAAAAGGCATAATCATTTGGATTAGCGGTGGGCAATATGCCCCTAAAATAATATCACAATATTTTAGGGTACTTTTGTGATAACACTATATTTGGGGATATATTTCAACAACATACAATTGCAACAAAAATATATTTTTTTACTTTAAAATACCTGACCTCGCAGCATTTTTTACTTTCCTCGTACTCAGTTACATGCTTCTGCTTGAGGTGGTGAAACAGATTAGGTTTGTTGTTACAGACCTTTTGTGTAGTTTATGTATCACTGTAGTTTGTTGTACATCTGATATTTTGTACCCAAACCGCCTCCACACTACTGAATTCGCTCCCCTTTTTGGGGACAAATTCCACCACCGCAGTATCCACTTTCTGACAGATCTGTTGCTCTGCCTCTGAGTCACATAATGGAAATAATCTATATTCTGTGTAAATCCATTACGTAAAGACATCGGAATATCGATGTTTTATATAGTCTAAAAACATTATACCTGTATTATCGTGAATTATACGATATGGTACACCCCTAATTTGGACCCAATTATTGTACAAACTAAAGCATGCATATAATGATCTAACATTATTGTTTTGTGCAGTGATTGTGATATCTGAACAATTATTGTCTTGTGTAGTGAGAATACATAGCCGTAAGCATGGAATCTGCTATTAATGTGCTGGTCTCAGAGTTCAAGACTTTTGCTGCTAAAGATGGTAGCTCACACACTCTGAGCAAAGAAGAACTTCAAAGCCTAGTGTTGTCCCAACTACCAAACCTTGTCAAGGTCAGATCCATTATTTACCATTCTCATCATGTTTGGAATGCACTAAAACATTATTTTGTTATCTCTATTCATTTTGCAACTGCTGTACATGGAAATAAATCTTCTTCTTCTCCCAATTAATCCACAAATAACAGAGACTGTTCATCAATACTTGCTTATAATGTTTCTGCATTGTCTAGAGTGGGGTTTATTGAGTATAGCAGACCTCTGAAAAGGGCAATGCAAAGTTATACTAATGGGTGGCTTGGTGCAGTAATTGTTAATAAAGTTTATTATTCACAAAGCAAAGACACAATTGGTTTTCTGTGGCCAACAGAAACTGTGTGGCATCACAACTTGCCATTGGATAGTAAAATAGGGCTTAAATAAAGGCCTGTCCGTCCTGTGTGATTACTTGCAGAATGCCACCGATCCGGCCGTGATCGACAATTTGATGGGTTCCCTGGACGAGAACAACGATGGAGAGCTCACATTCCAGGAATTCTGGCAGCTCATTGGCAAGCTGGCAAGCACACATGGTGGATTTAGCTAATTATATTACAGTCAAACATTTTGAAATATGTCATTGATGCACGTAAAACCTGAAACCTTTCCATCTAGCTGCAACAGAATCATTTTAATTTTACTTAACTGTTGACTAAGGCAGGTGACATGACTGAAATAAAACTGTTGTTCTAATTGAATGATTGTCTTGGCTGTTTGTTGGATGAATATTACAGACACTGCACACTTTGCCTGTCAGAGCTAGTGATAGACCGTTATAAAAGATTGATTTAATGGCATCATGTTGTTGTTGCTTTACTCCATCACTGGCAAATACAATCTGTTGCATTTTAATTTCTCTAAAGCCACGTTTCAGCTCTGTGACCAGCATGGATGAAATGTTTACTCAAAGGAGCCAAAGACGTCCTCAAGTCCACAAAGTGCAACAGTACAGTCTTGTGGATGCAGCACTAATAAAGGCCTATTGTTTCTGTAAGGATGTTGGTACAGTAGCATGGCTTAGTTTGGCTTATGTGTAAGCAGTAAGGTCACATGAGGTATCCACTAGGTGAAGTAGGTTAAAAGTAAAGGACCAGTCAATCATTATAAGGGCAAATGGCCACACTGTTTAAAGGCGTGTCTGAAAATCTGGCACTGTTAACTTACTAAGTGCTTGCGTGTTTTGGGGTTATGAGCAAACGGTTATATGGCCTGAGGCCGCAGCAATGACGTTCCTTTGTTCACCGGACTTTGTAGCTTAGTCAAACAAAATATGGGGCATTACAAAGGACTGACTGTTGTGTTCACACACTGAGACCTACAGGTACAGTCACACATCAGCAGGGCGGTGCCACCCCCCTGGCGCGCGCACGTACAAAGACACAAAATCCCACACCCTGATAACACAGAAGTCTGAGTAGATATATGCTGTAAACGCTGATATCATTAACAGGAAAAGTGTATGATTCAAAAGGTGGGGTAGCTCGAGTTCCTCGGTGACAGAAATGCTCGTATAAGCACAGATTTCGTTGCTGCGGTGAAATTCTGGCGTTAAAACTAAAGGCCACGACGTCAAAGAAGGGTAACACACACACATCCTCTCTACTGCTGGCCCAGAGGAAATCCCTCCTTCCACCGTTTCAGCAGAGGATCTCATTTAAAGTCAAACAAGGCGTTACACAAAACCATTACGTCCACCACAAACAACCCCAAATAAAATATGTTTATAAAGCAAAAGTGATCCCACCAAAGAATTCAGCAAAGTTTGGGAACAGTACTTCCAGCTCCCCCGCCCCAGTCCATCACGAAAGTGTACACGCCCTCTGACTTGTAAGCGAGGGAGGAAAAAGTTAAAAGAAAAAAAAACGAAATCAAGGAAGATATCCTCTCTAGCCTTTCTAGTTTGACAAGTTTTTTTCTGCTCCCTAAAGAAGCGAGGGAAAGCAAAAAAAGTAGCATAAAGTCAAAATTAAGTCAGTCGCTGCTGTGTCTCGGTTGTTTATGGTAAGTCAAGTTTTCTGTATGCTTTTATTCTATCTGGTTTTGAGTTTGTGTGCTTTTTTTTCTTCCTAAGCGCTGTTTGATGGCGGTACGAAACGCCACGTTTTCGATCCGCCCTTCCACTACGGGATTGACTGTGCTCGAATTCGCGCTTCCCTTTTGCACGAAGTGTCATTTTGTATGAAGTTATTTGCTATTTTATTACGGTTTATTTTACTTTAAGCCTAGCGTGAGGTGTGGCGTTGTTATACTGGGTTTCACACCGTGAGGTGTGCACGCGCATACCGACACAGCTTTTGTCGATTTTCCTAAAGTAGACAAGCTGAGGCTTATTGTTCTTAGTAGTGTTTTGATGATCTAAAAAAAACTTTCAAAAGCTATTGTCTAAAATGCTACCATGCATTAATGTTTGTTGTAAGGCCCATATATAATTCACCACACATTTATAAACATATATAAATAGTTGCTTATCTGGTAGGCAATAAGGCCTGGGTTTTAGTCCTGTCTTTCCAAGTAAGTCACGTTATTGACAGACAAACACAGCATTTAGCAGACGCCTATATCCATATCCACTTACTGTTGAGCTTCAGGATTAAGCGCCTTACTCAAGGCATTTTGGCAGAGCAACTTTCTGATTAATAACGTATTAACCATTATCCACTCTGTAGTGCCAGTCGAAATGTGTAAATAAAGTACAGCGGTCCTATATATTGTATTCGTACTCCCCCTGTCTATCGCGTGACGCCTGGAAACCTGATATAAGAGGCAGTAGGGAACAGGGGTGCCATTTTGGACACAGCTGCAGGTTGTCGGTGGGCTGTCGTCCGAGTTTAGGCTAATTTATGCACAGCTTAAATTTGTTCCCGTGTTAATTTTTTATGGCGTGGTAGCGTTATCGTCCGACTGCTCACCCGGTGGATCGCGTTAGGAAACGCAAACCCCCTTTAATCTGCCCTACGCATTGGAGAGAAACGAGAGCCCGCCGGGCTTAGTCTATATATTTAATGATGCGGCCCAGCTGAGCGTCTACTTTCGCGAGACGTGATATGCGTGTTTGCATCGCAACACCTCTTCCAGCACACTAGATATTAGCGATAAACGCCAGGTCTCGCGTACGGACTGACAGTTAGTCATGCCGTTGACGGCAAACACCATGTAGGCTTTAGACTCGCATATATTATGGCTTTATCGACCGAGTGTACCTTTAATAATTTAACTGAGCTCTCGACTGGAATGGCAGAGGTTAGAAGATGTCATTCCGAGACACTTGGGGGGTATTCTGAGAAGGACTCGCTTGAACAGTTGTTGGTGTAGTTCAAACAGTAGGGAGATGGATGTTAAGATAAAGCCATGCGAAGCTGAATTAGGCAATCACGTGTGTGTGTAAGAAATGGTGCCAGCTGTGAGTGAACACCGCATCCCGCTCACTCCGGTCCTCCAGCACTGCTCCACTGGTTCCCCAGTCTCTGAGGGGACGAGGAAGGCATTCATCTAGACTTTTCTCTGGTTTGGCTCCTAAATAGTGGAATGAACTTCCCCTGAACAGTTTGAATAGTTGAGTCTCTGGCTATCCTCAAACGCTGCTTGAAGACCCGTTTATTCCACACTTACCTCAGCTAACAGCTAACCCCACCCTTGTCTTTCTCTTTAAAAAACACACCATTTTCAGTTTCAGACGTGTATTCTTGTTTAGATTCCTGATTATTAACAATGCTTTATGTTACTGATGTCTTAAAGCACTTTTGTAAGTCGCTCTGGATAAGGGCGTCTGCTAAATACTGTCAAGGTAAAATGTAAAATGAACCAAATGTGCCATCGTTTTCATAACTGCACAGTAGACTATCTAACCTGTGTCATCAGAAGAGGGAATGTGTGTTAAACGGCTTAAGCCTGAACACAACACGCTCGGCTGTACTGACCAAAACCTGTTTACTCGAAACTTTTTTCTTAAGGAGGATGATGAGGACCCTCAGCAACTTTCTGTTCCCTTTTTCAGTCCTTGGAAAAAAATATCTTATAGTCTGTGGTCATTCCTTATATTGTTTCGCAACCTGCAGTGGCACGCGACACACAAGTATTTTTTTAAGACTTATTTTGCAGTCCTCAAATGCACATATGCAGCTGCTTGACTGACCGTGTTTGTTGTGGCCCAGTTCGAGAACCCACTGGCTTATGTTATACAGATGCGGTGAGCTGGGATTAGTTTGAAATAACTCTGTTTTTCATGACAGTGTGGGTGTTGGCAAGCAGCATTCCTCCATAGGTAATGTGCAAGCTATAGAAATGGAAATAATTTGTCACGATATTCAATAATATACAGTACCATACAAATCAAAATAATGGGAACGTATGATGGTGTATTATAGTAGTAATTGCTATTTCGTAATACAATTTTAGCCATATAGTTCACTTTAAACCACAATCAAGTCAGGTCTGATCGTTATGATCTGTTTATTTTCTCTCGACAAAGGGCAAGCTCTGATAAATTGAAAGCATCTTTTAAAACCAGAAATTCCTGTCTAAAATATTCTGAAACACTCCTTCTGATTATATTTGTGTTCATGCAAATTCCGACGTTTTACTTTTGTTTTGTTGAAATAATTATATGTGTCTGTCAGATTTTGGCTTGAATGTCCTGTTGAAAAAAAAAACAACAGGAAATCTTGACTACACCCAAAGAGCAAAACACTGAAAATGGACAGAGCTAGTTCAGATGCATTTCATTTGATCACATTTTTTTTAAACCACACATTCACTGCTCATGGGGAACACAGGCTGCAGGTGTTAGCAGGTGTTCATGTAATACATTTTAAACATGTTTATACATTCTAAAGACCACAGCTGTTCATTGCTGTATGGCTCCCACGACACACTGTAGCTCTGTTGATATATATTGATTAAGGCTATAAACCCTTTTTTCTATTGCAAAAGAGAATATGAAGGAACCATTTGAAATAACTGCTGTAAACACTAGGCTGTTGACTTCAAATAGTTTCACATTTGACAACTTTTTGTCTAGCAAACCGAAAGCAAATAGAAAGCAATATCTAGATAATCTACAGTTTGCCAGGCTCAGATAATCCACAGTGGTTGGGTTTCATAGCACGAGCTGGAGGATAGCTTCCATTTCACTTGCCTCATGCCAGAGTTTATGCAATACTACCTTCAGGCCTTTGGCAAACTCCCTATGAAACCATATCCCTTAATAAGCTACTGTCGCATCACAGTACTATCTCTGCTCTAATTAGTCTAATAGCTACATTTGCAAATTAGTCAGCCACTATACATGCCTATAGTGGATATACATGCCTAATGTTGCAGGGAGAGCACATCGGTCACTAGATTTATGTATAGTGATCTTTTTTAAAAACGATGGGGTAGCTTTTGATGGGAACTAGACTAGCGATAGCACAGGAAACATTCTAGGTACATTTGCGTGGCAAAGAGAAATGCATGAATGGAATCTCCATGCTGACAAGATATTTTCTCTTCAAACCCCAGCACTGTGTTGATTGCCTCTGCCCTGATATTTAGCCTACACACACACACACACACACACACACACACACATATATATATATATATAGCTAACCCAATGTATTAGAGAGATGTGGTAATACTTTTACTCTGTTCTCAAGAATGTCATTCAACACTGACATCTAGTCTGAAAGTGTGAAATGTATGAGAGCTGTGGGGTGACGTTCTTGTGCAGGTCTTGCTAGTCTTGCTACGTGACTCAAAGCAGAAGAGTAGACAGGTAAATGGTGGATTGTGCAAGATGGAGAAGGAATGTGTGTGTAAACAGATAACACGAGAGCTGGCAGAAAGGAAAGAAAGCAAAAATGCCTTGGTGCTGGTGATCCCTCAGGTAACACAAAGCTGCTGTGCAGTCAGGCCTTCAGCAGATCAGATGACCTAGCAGAGATCAGGAGAGTCATTGTGGCGACTCCCTGCTCTCTCCTGTCTTCCCTTATCTGCAATTAACTGTCAGCTCCTGGCACCAAGGCCTAGATCACACCCTCTGCTTTAAAAAGAATTAAATAATTAGAGTTATATTGTGTGTATCATATATCTTAGAGTAAGAATGGCAGGTATACCTGAATGGTGCAATTGTTTTTTAGATAACCCAAGGAAAAAGTGGTCATTGCACAGCACATCAGAAGGGGTTGAAGGTTAATGGTCTTAACATCTGCTTTTCAACGAATACCACAAAACTGAAGCCACGAGCTACTTCTGTAACCCAGGGCATTGGAGTTGTTACACTGTGAATGTTTGACCTTATTTTCTTTTGTTTCATTATTAAATGTTTTCCCTTAACGTATGTGCAGAAGTAAGAGCAAACATGGAAGGAGCTATCAAGACATTAGTGTCAGTCTTCCTGAAGTCGGCAAAAGGCAAGGAGAACCTTGGAGGGAAGGACTTCCAAACCCTAGTGAAGAACCAGCTAAAGAACATAATGACGGTTAGAAACTATGATCCCTCTCTGCACATTAGACCAGTGATTGATGGAACATTTATGACATTGGCCTATAATTTTCCATTTCCCCAAGTTAGAACTTCCAGTGTGTTAAGTAACTGGAATTATGATTGCCCAGCAGCTGATTGGCTAAACAAACAAAAAGGATGTACAGGACACGTGCACAAACATGCAAACTACACAAAGACAAGGAGAACATGCAAACTCATGGCCAGGAATCAAACAAGGGGGGAGTGGATATATTTGATTGACACTAGGGTTATGCGATATGTCGTCTATGATAATAAACTGTTGATTTAACAATGTGCAGGCTGACATGATCAAGTATGTCACTCTGCAAAAAAAAAAACAGTCAAAAACACATCTTAAAACTGCACATATTCACTGGGTCATGTATCCAGGTAGGAAAGAGAACTGCACACATTAGCCTTGAAATGAGGGATGTTGCCCCAACTGAGACATCTAAAGAGATATTGCCTATGGATCTTAATAAATATAGAATATAGCTATTGGAAATTGTTTGAATGCCACTGTCTATATGAGACCAAACATATGAATCAGTTTAACTAATAATACTCTTCTGGTCATTTTGGTCTTTCATTAGGATACAGACAGCTCCGAGGCGATAAAGCAAATGCGTCAAGGCCTTGATGCCAACCAAGATGGAAAAGTCAGCTTCCAAGAGTACATGACATTGATCGGCTACTTGGCAAAGGCGTCCAGTCAGATGCAGTGCACCGACAAGGAGACCAAAGCGGCGAGTTCTAGCCCAGCGACAAATTCCGAGGCTCCAGCTGCTACAAAGGCAGAGCCAGAGGTAGCGAAAGTAGTGGAGGCTGTGAAAGAGGAAGTGCCGCCCAATGTGAAGGTTGAGTCAGTGGAAGTGGTGGAATTGGTAGAGGAGGAAGAGAATGCAGCAGAGGTGGTAGAGGTAGGACAGAGCTCGTAGGCGCTCAAGAAATTTGACGAAAACTTCTCAAAGCCTCCCCCACGTCCCTTTTTTTTTTTTTTAGTTCTGCATTTTTTTTTTTTTTACCATTATACTGCCTACCAAATTTTCCCAACACTACAACCATTACCACTACATTCCAGAAGAAACCACTTGATAATATCCATGTTTAAAAAGACGTATATGTGTCATCATATATGTTATTGTATTGTGTTTTAACCATTTAAAGAATTGTATTTGAATTTGTTTATAATGTTTACCTTACATTACAACATGGATCTCTAAATGTGCCGCCCTGCATTACAACATGGATCTCCAAATGTGCCATACAATACCTCTGTTAGTATGTTTACAAGTGTCACTTTTCATTGGCATGTTCAGTTAAGTGGCTCCAGAGCTTTTTTTTTTTGTTGAGAAAACGGTACATCCATATGTGACTCACATGCTAACACCACTATTTTGTTGTCGTATTTTTTTTTTACTACGTATGTGCCAGCAAATAACGTCTTGTACCCATTTGGTTGCTTAGCATGCCAAGACGGTTTCAGTTTCATAACAAGTGCTGTTGAAATTCACATAAAACTGCCCAAATCTGAAGGACATCTCATGCATGACAATAAACCAACCATATCTTTAAGCATTTAGTCTAATAGCATGTGTCACTTACGTCTGGTCTGCTTTTGTCTGGTATCTTATTCACGCAATCACATACAAACAGTACTGTAATGCACCATATTATCTTTTGTTTTGTTCTGCACACAATCTTTATCCATCATGCGCACCGTCTTCCTCTCAAGTGCTAATATCTCCGGGGGGGGGTTTGGGGGATTTGCAAAAGAGCCAATATTTCTCCTCACACATTAGAACTGGAAGGCAGACTCATTTATTTACTCAAATTAACCTAGAGGAGATAACTAGATGTTATTTGTTCATCAGTCTGCCATGTTTTTTCTTTGTTTCTACCAGGAATGTAAAGAGAAATGCAAAAGAGTAGTACTAATTAAATGTGAATGTGGATTTGTATTCACTTACACATTTAGGACTAATTATTATCTACCGTTATATAATAGTGCAAAAAAAAAAATTCAACACTGCCAACATTTGGCAGATGCACATATCAAGTTAAAACACATAGTTAGCTATGTCACCTGACTATTTAACTAGGAGTCCTTTGTGCTCTGTGTAAATTGCTAACAAGCTTATTAGGCAGCGGCGGAATCTCAAAATCGACGTTGATGTAAACTGCTTAAGATGTCGTCAAATGTGTCATCTAGCCACCTGTGTTTGATATACACATTTAGAGTCCAAAGTGATTTATGTCCCTGCAGACTGAAAACCTATTTTAGTTCTTTTTACAGCTTTAGTAACTCCAGCAGTTTGGATAATTTGGCTGAATCTGCGTATTGCTATTCAAACTATAATAACTATAATACTAATCGTATTACTGTAATGAAGAAGAATTTCCAAGACCACTAAACCGTTTAATGTATGTATACATGTATGTATGTATGTATGTACCTCTTAATGTTATTCATTAGTTATTATATCAGTTACTCCTTTTTACTCACCAATATAGACATACAAGTCATAACATGTCACATAGACCTGAAAATGGTATGGTTTTATTTTATATTGCCTTATCTAGGCTTTTGTAATCGCATTAAAGCAGTGTTTGAAATATACTTTGATGACCATGCTGAAATAAATGATTGCTTGCGCCTACTGCTCCAAATATGTATTGGTGATACACTTACAGTTATCCAACTGTACATAGTACATCACATACATATTGATGATGTGTACATTGTGATTGTTTCAAACCAGTGACTGGGTTTCTGTCATGTTTGCTTTCGGCGTGGCTGGCTCTATAGAGTACCTGGTGACGCGGGGCTCCATTACGTTAGCACTATCAGTGAGCTGCTGCTCTGAAATACGATATGGGCCGCCACCGTGTCAGCCTCCTCAAGTTAGTATTCAGCTTTGATCGTTGCAGCTATTGGCATCCAAAATGTTTTTCCTCTCTCACAATCCATCAGAGCAGAAATGCTATTGTTTCTTACAGGAGTTCTAACCTGAATCATTAAGTAGGTAAGGTATGCAAAATAAAGAGATTATTATGTAATCTACAGTATAGATTTAACTCATTCAGAAATCACAAACATGCAACGTCCACAGATATTGCTCA
Source organism: Parotocinclus haroldoi (assembly GCA_034779995.1). Lineage (NCBI taxonomy): Eukaryota > Metazoa > Chordata > Actinopteri > Siluriformes > Loricariidae > Parotocinclus > Parotocinclus haroldoi. The sequence goes on from JAUZST010016452.1 coordinate 52,323, forward strand.
CAACATGGACACCTTGCGTTTCATATTTATTTGATCATTATTTCATTTAGACATTCTTATACTGCGATTGTTAAATAATTCCTATTCCAAACTGTGATGCAATAGCTTGGCCAGTCCATTAAAGAAAACTCTTAAGCACATCTATACTTTCACTAGTGTATGGCACAGTAACGGACTCAATTGTCCTGTACTGTTAGGTCTCCTTACAAGATCATGCAGGTGAACTAGAGGGTACAATGAAGGACAGGAGGAGGGACCACAGAGGGATGGGAAATAAAGAGGTTGATGAGGAGGAGGGATGTGGGAGGTGAAGTGTATTTAAAACCTGAAGATGCTCTCTCCTCACTGTCTTCTGCTCCCTTGCTATTTACCTGCGTCTTGCTCTTCATCATAGACGAAGGAGGTTCTTCAGAAGCAGTCAGGTAAGTCAGAAAACTTAGACAGGGCATGTTCTTCTTGAAGCACCAAACTTCAGCTTGGATAACTCTGGGCTTTGAGTTATTGTTAGTCTGGATGGTTTATAATAATCTTGTTGCGTTGTATCAACCATAGTCTTCAGAGTTTGAGATGACAGTATAGCGTAACAGTTTGGATGGTGACTTCAGATAAATCTTTTTCCTCTGTAGATATTCATTGTATCTTTATAAGTTATACTGTGGTTTGAATCATATCACATGATGTGATTTAATCACCTAAACTAGAAGGCTAGCGAACATAAACATTGCCGTCTACGTCAAACAATGTTCATTCATAGTTTGCTACTAGGTTACCGTATGATCAGTGACATGGTGGCTGTGGCATCTCACTATGCTTCTTTATTCTACAGATTCCAGCTTTGCTATTTAGGACTGTCTCTAATCAACTCTCTTTCAAAACAATGTGCCATACAACATATTTGCTAAGATTCCTTGCTCGGATGATGCAGCAATGGCCATTCTGTGGTTGTATTTTATACAAATATCTGTCAGTAATTCTATCCTCTTGAGTGTCTAGCTCTAACCAGCTTTGTATAACTTCATTCCTTGAGGTTCAGACTGCCGGCAGGTATTAGTTCCACCTAACCGTCTGAGATAACTCATTAGACTGTCTCATAATGAATTAATGAGTGAAATCAGGAGGTATGATGCTTGAGCTGGAGTCTCGAGATGCGGTTCCCAGAGGTCATAGCATTGCTACAAATTACACTGCTCACAAAAATTTGAGGATATTTTATTCAATTTTTGTGAGCAGTATATGATACATGTGGCAAACATAGCAAAACCTGATGACCATAATGCCGTATGAGTATTTGTAATAGTCTGTTGTTAACATGTTGGACCAGTGTTATGAATTAAACGAAAAGAGGTTGTAATCTATGAGAACTAAGAATGTCTTTCAATTATAAAAACAATACTAATTCTAACGTGTGTTAATGCGAACGGAATTGAGCAAAGTTAACACTGTTCATTTAATTGACATTAATAGATGATCATGGTTGCCAATTAATCGATCATATTTTTTATTTTACGTTTGTGTGTTTCATGGGTGCGGATTGTTGACCCGGAAGTTCTCTTCATAATTTTTTAGGGTTTTGCTTTTTGTACAATGATCTGTGCTTGGATACTGCATCAATACACAAGCCAGTCACCCAGGTTTGAGTCCCTGCGGACCCATGCCAGGCATGACTGACATTGTCTGAGGGAGGGGAGGCCAACAGCAACCCCTGTCGGGCCCTGAGATGAATGTAACGTTATGCCAAGAATTAGAAGTTAAAATAATCTCCATTGCCTGCAATTCCATCTACTCCTCACACCTTTTTTGTTTTTAGAATGCAGATGAGTGCAACATTTCTAACCTTCGTTGTGTGACTGCTGCTTGTTTCTTGCCAATTCCCTTTCTCACTGTTGTTGTTAAGATAATGTCTGTGTCTATAATCCCTGTAGCTTGGCAAGCCTGGAGACTGAAGAACCAAGATGCCACGGTCAAATTGTGATGTGTAAGACTGTTGCTCTTTAAGTGCCATTTTATCCCTGCTATAGACGTATGAAAAGGGAAAAACATTAGATTATTATATTTATTATATAATATTATATTTATTATTATATTTACCTCGTTTTAAGTGAGCATTTGGCATTTTTAAATGACCAGTGTGTTTCTGTCCCATCATCCGTTTGTGACACTTCAGTTGAGCTTAAGTTAGTCCATTGCCAGTCATGTGACCACACATATGGCTTGGAATAGAGTGCATGAAATAACCCACGTGTTTCACGCTTGTCCTTTTTGTGAATACCTCACAGCATGGCCAGAGAACCCAGCACTAACTTGGAGAGCGCAATGCAGATGCTCATCAAGACTTTCCATAAGTACTCGGGGAAAGAAGGAGACAAGTACACACTTAGCAGAGGAGAGTTGAGAGAACTACTGACAGAGGAACTGGGAAATTATCTAGGGGTGAGATGACACAAATTTCTCAGTTTGTACTGTGGGTACAGAGCTCTAGAGCACCAGACAGTCTGCTGTTGTGCTATGTGGCATGTTTCAATGTGCCACAATGCTTATTGCATTTAAGGAGAAATACTTTACATTTTTTTGACCACACCTATTATAGTCCTTTTTATTTGTCTCCAACAACACACAATGGTTTGATGAGAAAAAATGTTTTACCATCATGGCAATTAATTTTGTAATAATGAGCACCTTCACTGGGGCTCCAGTACCTATCCGTGGAGAACACAGGGTTCATGTGTAAACAGGTTCTGTCTAGTGTTCTGGCTGGGAATCCAGTCCATCCCAGGGGCTGGTTTCAGATGTTTTAAATCGAAATATCATCTCAAGGTAGTAGTACACGACTGGTTATGTGAGGCACCAGTGAACACAGAGGGCCTCAAATGGATGTGAAAACTACTACATAAAGAGATAAGTGCATCAGTAACAGCAAGCTCGTGTTGCGGCTTGTTTTCGGACCCTCAGTGTTAGGATTGGTCGCCCCTCAGCACCAATAGTGTGTGATACTGCTCTCTCTTTATTCATTTTAATGAATAATTCTCCAACTTGCATCCCAGTGATGGCATCTGACCCCTGACCCGGCCAGTGGGCACTTACAGAACCCAAACCTAGGTCAACTCCACGGTGGGTTTGCATTTTAGAGACTACCCAAGTGAAGCCAACTGTGTTGCTGTAATAAAATCCCTTTTAATGTGCTACCAGATATTATAATTCAGTATAATAATAACTTGTAATAATTGCTAATGCTTTAGAATGATTGATCCTTTTTGTTAATAATACAAGTCAATTACATCAGACATTTCAGTCCAATTTATTTTAATGAAGCAAAATAATCGATGTGTAATAATTCAGTGGAGACACCTAGTGAAGAACCCTCCGCAGGTAGTGATTTAAACAAATAAGCTTTTAGCATGTTTTTGAGGATATTGATATTACACAAAAAGACTTTTGTGGCAGCAGATTTTGTAGCCTGACCCTATATGGTGTTGACAGGACTGAAATGACTAGCTAAAAGAACAAAGGTTTTTATAAATGAGCAACCTTAAAATACAATGGTCACACTGACTTTGTAAAACATTGTAATTTATTGTACTAATCTTTGCTGGGAGCAGAGATTAGTGTTATTGGCTTACATCGTTGTGTTAGTGTGAATTCTTTACATGGTCCCACCCACATTTCAAAGCTATTTTGTTCCAAATACACACCCATTGTTTTGGCAGTGATGAACTAACTGCTCCTTGTTTCCTCCCTCTAATCTTTCCAAAGAATGCACAGGACAAAGATGCAGTGGAGCGAGTGATGAGTGACCTGGATGCCAACAATGATGGAGAGGTGGACTTCACCGAATTTATCATCCTCATGGGCGCCCTCACCGTGGCCTGCAACGATTTCTTCCTCGACAGCCCACCGCCTAAGAACAAGCCTGATCTCAAATCAGATGCAAAAGACGGAGAAAAGAAAGAGTAGCAAGGGATTAAGAATGGGAGTGGGAAAGAGACATGAAGTGAAGTAGTGTTTCTTGTCATCTGGGAGGAGATATCTTAGTTTTGAGCTATTAATTACTTGAAATCTTCCAAATTTTCAAGCTTGTCATAATGCTATGCCCTCAAGACATAAACAATAACAGTAATGTCAGGAACAGTTTTGCCTAACCTAACCCTAATCTACTGCAACAGGGAAGCAGATAAAAAGCATTCGGGTGTAGACATATTGACTTGTAGCAAATCTTTCTCAATGTACTAGGATTAGTGTCTTCTTTTTAAAGGTACAGTCTGAGATGATAACCTTACTATGCTGTTGCAAAATTTGAGAAAGTTTAAGTAAATATGTGTCCGATTGAAAAAATGGAAATAAAGCATTATTACAAATGGAAAAGAATATACACATGCCATCTTGGAAAATTAAGCTTGGGCTGAAGGTCAGCGGATGTAGCTTTACTTTTAGCTTTACAACATCACCGGTCAGCTCCACTGACCCATGATTATTACACTTAATTAACAAGCAAATACCAAAGCATGGCTATAAAAACAAAGACTGGGGGTTTTGAAGATGTAAACAGAAATTCATTCAGCTGTGTTTAAAGATTCATGGTTATAGTGTGAATGGAGTTCATAGACGCAATATAAACAATATTATCAGTGTTGAATGTTTGAATGTGATTGAGTTGCTTCTTTCAGGGCACATATTTTGTAGCCTATTTTGTTATCTTCACCATTACAATAAATGTCTTGTTTAATCTTTAAAAATAAACCTCATTGTTTTTTGTATGGATTATCGTGCATGTGCAAGGATCAGTATAGTTGTGTTCCACACATAAGGCAAAGCATTTACCCCTACTTACCCTGGTCAGGGTCACAGTGGTTGAGTGGGGGTAGCTAGTTCAAGTCTCCGTCGCTGCATTCCATAACCACAGCATCCTTCACATTGCAAACCCATCCCAAGATTCAAACCCAGGTTCAAACCACAAAAGCTACAGAGCAGAGCAAATGTCCATTTCAATGCAACTTTTGTCTCCATCATGATTTCCTAGAGGAAGTCACGACTGAGAGGGGTTAGCATCCGATATGATCCCTAAATTCATGTCTAGCCATAAGGGAAAGTCAAAGTCCCTTAAGCCAGAGGCGACAGTAAAAAAGGGAAAAAAAACTCCCCGAGTGTAATAAGGAAGAATCCTTCAGAGGAACCTGTCTGAAACGGGGAACCCATCCTGCCCTGGGTGTGACCAGACAACGGGAATAAATTGCTAAAAAAATTAACACATTAGGAGGAATTTCCAGAAACCATTTGTCAGTACATGTCAAGGACTAAATCCACATTTATAATTTTTATAGTTTTACAATTGTGGGGGCATAATTTAACATTTCTATCCTCCACCGCGGTGTAATAAGTTTAGTCAGAAACAATGTTTAAAATGTAGTTTTAATCCTACTACCGCTATTTCTTCATATTCAGCACTGGCATAGCTGTCTGAAGCTGAAACACATATCACATTCACTACCATTTATTTTGAAATGTACGTGAACTGTGTGGGAGTATGTTTGGAACTTCAGGCAACTTGTTCTAACACATCCTGGATATCACACATATCCTGTCTGACCTGTCATATTTAATGTTAGCTTCCAGTGTCTAACAGAAATGATCTAAGGGATAAATGAATCTATTTGTTGGTCATTTAAAAGAAATACGTCTAACTGAAAGGACTGGACATGGAAATGTGGAGGAAATGTGTCTGAATTCTTAAGAATGGCCGGTTTGGTGAGTATGGACGAGCACACATGGAATCGTTTATGTCTCAGAGTGCAATCATTCTTGACTGGCATGTCATACCTTGACTAAATCTTTAGGTGAATTCCAGACTTCATGGCACATTCCTGCTGACTGATACAACTTCCTCCTAATTACCTCCCTCCTTACTCAGCAACAACGAGGCTACGTTTTAAACAAGGCTTTCAGACTTTTCATCTTTCAAAATCCGTCTTAACATGCCTGTGAAGATTTAAAAAGTTTAACTCCTCTTAGGCAGATTACCATTTCAGCATAACAACACCATCGCACTTGAAGCACCTCAAATTTGAGATTAGTACATCTGATATTCAAATTATTAGCATACTGAGCCCCATGGTAAAGCAATTAGCAATTAATCTTCTGGCTACATCGTTTTATTCAAAATTATGGTCATTATGGTATTTTATGATACTTTGACGAAAAGTAAGCTGGTAAGAATGAACATAATAAGGTAATTTAAGACCTCACCTCTTTCTACCCATGAATAATGTGATTTAGTTTAGCAGTTCACTTATAGCTTCCAAATTACATACCAAAGAAGGAGACTTAAGTCTTGCACAGAGAATTGAGACTCGACTAAGACTTGCTCGTAAACGTCTCTGCTCAGGAGTGTTGCAAAAGCATTGCTATTAAAAGCTGGTTTATGACATCAAGTAAACGCTCTCCTTAAACTGACGTGAATATTAACCCTTCAGAGTCGCAAAGTGAAACTGGAGTCCCAGATAGGAAGCAAAACCTGGCAGAACGAAAAGCTACAGGCAGAAAATGCTAATGCACAGGGGAAAAAAAATGAGTTGGCTAGCATGTAGTTCGGATAGCATATATAGCCAGCACAGTAGACATTTGAACTTCTACTTCTGATCTTCCCGGGAAGAAAATATACGGTGCGATTTCATAGTAAAACTGTAAATTGCTTGGCAGTGTTAATGTGAGGTTTCAGCCACTTCATGGTTCTACTGCCAAATTTCACAGTACATTATTCCTGGGTTTAGTTATAGTAGCTTACAGATCACCTTTAAACCTTTAGTTTACACAACTACAGACAGTTTTATGGTCTTTTGCATATTTGAACACAACATTAGCTGAGGTTTAGTGCTCCATTTCAGTATAATTCTCTACTTAAGACTTGGGTCTTGACTCGGAAATGCACGGTAAAACTTGACTGACAGTCGCATGCTAGAGAACTTAAAATCATATACAAGAGCGTGGACTACCAATGTTTTAGTTTATAATCCTGAATCAGAAAATGTTGGGATGCTATGGAAAATGCAAATTAGAAAATGCAGTGTTTCTTATATTTACTTTGATTTTAAGTTGCTTGTAAACAGTATGAACCTGAGACATTTCATGTTTTTTTTTCTGGTGAACTTCATTTCATCTGTTTACAAACATATATTCTGGCATTTCAGGCCCATAAAACATTCCACACAAAAAGTTGGGATGGGAGCAATTTATGGGAGCTATATTTTTATGTAAAAAAGCATCAAAATGGTGATGACAACATCACAATCATAATTTGTTACAAATTCAGTATCCGCAAAAGGTTAAGTCTCTAAAGGAGATGATCAACAGTTGTTTCAGAAAATTGTTGAAATATTGAAATGTTTGAAAACAATGTACCCCATGTACCAACATTGGAAAGAGATTTGAATTTTTCCCTCTAGACTGTATAATGTCACCAAATAATTCAAGCAGCCTGGTAGAATTTCACTGTGCAAATGCCAAGGGCACAAGCCTAAACTGAAGATCTGTCATCTTTAATCAAGCCGCCATTTACAATTGCCACTGCATCGACTTCTTTGGGCTCAGAGGCATCTAGAATGGACCATCGCACGGTGGAAACATGTATTGTGGTCAGAAGAATCAGTATTAAAGATCATTTTAAAGGAATAAATGCCATGTGCTTCAGACCAAAGGTGAAAAGGACCATCCAGACTATTATCAGATACAAATCCAAAGCCCAGGGTCTGTCATGGTATGTGGTTGTCTCAGTACCCTTGGCAAAGGTCATTTTATGTTTTGTGATGGCAGCATTAATGCAGGAAAGTATGTTGAGATATTAGTGCATCAATCATTCCTTCAAGACTTCAGAAAAAGTTACTAAAATGTGCAAATCCCTTCCAGTCGTTCTTTGATGAACATTGATTTCAAACATCTCACACATGTGTTGACCACTGGAGATCCTATGCTCAACTTTGCTCCTCAAGACTTAAAATTACCCAACCAGTTTAATGATCTACATTTATGATTGGTCAGGTGTCTTAACATGTGGTCTAAAATAGCAGATACAAATCATTCTGTCAGGAGAATGAATTCTGAAATGAAATAAAAGGTTGTCTTGTGCATTTTGGCCCAGACTATGCCTGTTGTTAAGGCCCTGAAGTGGTGGCGTTTTCTGACTCCGTATGTAACTGTAGTGTGCTCTGTCACTGTTATCTGGTCATGCTGTCTGGATCACGCCTGATGGACACCTTAGCTCACCTCTCTCTCTCACACACACACACACACACACACACACATACCACTTCTCAGCTGGCAACTCTGGCTCTTTCATTGTCTTTCTCTTCAGCTTAAGGCACTTCATCCTTCAGCACAAGGAGAGCCAAGGAGTGAATGCAGGATTGCTACTTATATCACCCCTTTTGTGGAATAAACCTAGTGAAGCACATTTTAAAGTGAAGAAAACTGGGAAGATAAAACTACATAACAGTGTTACTCTAGTTTATTTTGTATGACAGTTGTCACCTTCAAACACTGGTCTGTAATAAATACAATACACCTAAAAGGATTGAACTATTATAACACATTGTATAAGGTATTTGTGTCTAACATTTGAGCTAAGATTTGGTGGATTATTTGTTAAATTGAGTCTCAATTTTGACTTATATTACTATATTAATTGACATATATGTTCATTTATCCAGTCAGATGTTTTTATTGAAGCACACTTAAGGCATAATACATTACAAACAAAGGAGCTGAACAATTCAGTGATACATTCCAGGCTCAAGCAACTTGGAAAATCCTTTGAAACGACAATAGCTATACCTGCTTCACTGACATGTACTATTTATTGTTGTTAAGTTTTTTGTTCTTAAACTGTTGGATTTTTTGCTCATGCACTTGTTCACAAAGTGACGAACCCTCACCCCAACCTTGCTTGTGAACAAATGAGCCTTTCGGGGCTTTACGTTTTACACAATGTTTGCTCCATTCTTCATTGGAGTTGGGGTTGTATTTATGGATTTATGTTTTCCACTATTCAGAATCACGTGGTTGCACAGCGTGAATGAATTTGGTGGTTTTACTAAAAACAAGTAGGGCTGTAGGGCTCTGTGGGGTCTGGCAGGGGTAACATAGTGCACCATTAGGGGATGATCCCACTTGAGGATCCAGCCTGCCCTCCCTCAGACGAGTGGCGAGTCATGTCTGTGGCCGACCCTGCTGGAAGCAATTGCTGGCACTTGAAGCTGGAACTCCACAGTGGAGGGAGAGCAAATGGCAGCATGCTCTAGGTAATGGTCCAGGGCCTGGTTTTATGAGCAAGTAGCAAGCTGGGATGGAAATTTTGGGCTATTGTGCAAATACAAAAAGTGGTAATGGTGTCAATTTACACCCAAACTATTGGTTTAACAAGATGGGTACACAACAAGGCTGTCAGTCATGTTGTTCTATATTGTGATTAATCACTAAGATGGCACAATTATGGATATGGGTCATATATTGTAATTCTATCTACCTCTGTTGTCAGAGATCTCCTTTGCTATGGCAGGACAACGATGGGTTGAAGAACAAAGACCATGTAGTTGGTGCACATGTACAGCTGTGTCCTATTAATGG